>PVJA010013945.1:29812-48638 GCA_004027025.1 Myocastor coypus | reverse complement strand
TTCACCCACACTCACCCAGAAGCGTGTTCTGTAAGTTTTAAAGCCAATGAAGTTGGCACCCTCACTGCCATACCTTCATTTTGTCTAACAGGCTTGTTTATAAGTTTATTTAATCTAAAGAGATAGATTGCAAAAGGATATTACTATTACTATTCTCTGTATATGGAAATGTAGCGTGTCATTCCTTTTCTTTCTTTTTTTAAAAGTTTTTCCACTTGGAAACACTTAATAGTGTTTGTAGACACTGTGTTATATAGAAATATTATAGGAAGTCATACAGAGCTGTACCCTCAGAAGGAGCCAGTATGGCAGGCAAGATACCTTGCAACTGTGGGAGAGACAGTCACTCCCACAGTCAGCCAGACCTCAAGACAAAAGATCAAACAAATGCCCCCACTTACCTCCCCCTAGGAATGGGCATCAGGAATTGATAGGTGTTATGGTTTATGTCTAGTTGTCCCCCCAAAGCCTCATGGAGTCACTGGGCGGGGACTTCTAGAGTTTGAGACTTCATCCATGATCCCTGGGACTATAGGTTTTAGTACTGATGGGATTATGGGTGGAAGTACTTCTGGAATTAAGGGTGTAGCCTAGGGCGGGAGCTAAGGTGGAGAGCCTGAATGTAATATAAAGAGAGACAGAGAGATAGACAGGAGCTCTAGCTGTTGCTGTTGCTCTGCTGCCATGTTGGTTGGCTACCTCTGCCACCATTTTGTTGCTGTTCCGCCGCCATGAACTGGATGCTCTCTGCGCTGTTCCACTCAGCCTTGGGCCAGCCGAATATGGACTGAAAGCTCCACAAACTGTGAGCTAAAAAATCCTTTCCTTCCTTCATTTTGAGTGTTGGGTATTCGTTCCAGCAACGAGCAAAAAAGTAACTAAGACAGAACTTGGTACCAGAGAAGTGGGGTCGTTGCTGTGACTATACCTGACGATGTGGATTATAAGCTTTTGGAAATGGTTTACGAGAAGAGATAGGAAAGGTTCAGAGATGTCAGCTAAAAACAAAGCAGTAGAACCGCTTCGGCTGTTCAGCTTGGGCCATTTTGGTCAGAGCTTAGACCAGAAGACTGACAAAAGGCCTGCCTGTAAAGATCAGGCTGAGGAGGTTTCTGCTGGAAAAAAGGACAGCATTGGTCATTGGACTCCAGATGATTTGTGCTATGGATTGGCTGAAAGTCTTTCGGAATTTTGCTCGTGCCCAGAGACTTTGCCTAAGACTGAGATTAAGCATGGCGGACTGATTAATCTTTCAAGAGACATTTCAAAGCAACAAACCATTGGGGCGGTGGCATGGTTGTTATTGGTTGCTTTTAGCCAGATTTATGTTGAAAATCAAAAGAATAGAGCCAAGCAGGCTGATTTAAAATGTGAGTTTGGCCAGAAAGGAAGCACCAGGAAAGCTTTGGACTGCAAAGATGGAGCTGAGAGAATCTCCATTGCTGGGAAGGAACCAAAGAATGAAAAGGATGGCCAAAGGGCATCAAAAGAGGTGGCATCTCTCTGCCCTTTGCAGCCCCAGAGTTGCAAAAGAGAGAGGCTTTGCCTTGAGAAGAAGGCCACAAAGACCCAAGTACCAGAATGGCGCCAGCGGCCAAACCAGGTTCCAAAATGGCGCCCGCATGGAGAATTTGTTCCTAGGAATCAAGGTCAGAGTGTTCATCAATCCAGGCACTCCACCCCTACAAGCAAGAGATAAGGTAGCCTGGCTACTGCTCCAGCTGGCAGCAGACCCTGGCATCATCCACGTGGCATTGGTTTTAGGTGCATTCAGAATGCAAGAGCTGTTAGTTTAAGAAGGCTTCCACCTTGACTTCAGAAGAAGGCCTGGGAGGCCAGGCAGTGTGCTCCTGAGAGGGCAGTGTGTGAAGCAGAGAGTGAGAAGCCAATTCAGTGGAAACCCCAGAAGTTTGAAAAAGCCAAGAATGTGGATCATGCTAAGAGGGAGAAAAGCCAGCCTAAGAGAGAAGCCATGGGAATTACCTTACCACCGAGAGTACGGTAGGAGCAGAGTTGCATGATGCTCACAACTCAGCGCAGACTGCTTTGGGTGCTCCAGTTGGAACTATGGGATTTAACGTTTACCCTGCTGGATTTTGGACATGTGTTGGTCCCAATGTTTTGCATTACCCTGTTGTTTGCAACTTTTGGAATTGTAATGTTTGTCTTATGCCTTTGAATGTTGGATACGTTTAACTCTTCTATTGTACAGGGGCTCACAGATGAGAGTTTGACTTGGATCTTCAAGGAAACTTGGGATTTGGACTTTTCAGCAATGCTGAAATTATTGGGACTTTGGCAACTATTCCAGAGGGACTAAAATGTCTTTTGTAAAAAGGGATATGTATGAGACTTTGGGGATTCAGGGGCGGAATGTTATGGTTTATGTCTAGTTGTCCCCCCAAAGCCTCATGGAGTCATTGGGCGGGGACTTCTAGAGTTTGAGACTTCATCCATGATCCCTGGGATTATAGGTTTTAGTACTGATGGGATTATGGGTGGAAGTACTTCTGGGATTATGGGTGTAGCCTAGGGTGGGAGCTAAGGCGGAGAGCCTGAATGTAATATAAAGAGAGACAGAGAGACAGACTAGAGCTCGAGCTGTTGCTGTTGCTCTCTGCTGCCCTGTTTAGTTGGCTACTTCTGCCGCCATTTTGTTGCTGTTCTGCCGCCATGAACTGGATGGTCTCTGCTCTGTTCCACTCAGCCTTGGGCCAGCCAAATATGGACTGAAACCTCCAGGAAGTGTGAGCTAAATAAACCTTTCCTTCCTTCATTTTGAGTGTTGGATATTTGTCCCAGCAACAAGCAAAAAAGTAACTAATACAATAGCCTAAGAAGGTATCTATCACCTTAAAAAGGCAGAAAAGGTGATTAACCAACCCCCTACAGGAAGAGCCCCTGTTCTGTATTCATACCTGCTTTCTGTGTAACTTGTTTTCCCATTTGATCCTGGATTTAATCAATTTTACCTGTATAATGATGCTTGTAATCTTACTGGTGGACCAGTTTTATGTAACTTCTTGTATAAGATCTCATGTTTTCCACCATAGACTCACCTCACCTCATGGTTTGGCTTTACAAGAATCCCTAGATTCCTGGCAAACCAGTTAGGTCCCCTCTCTGTCCCTCTCTCACATAGAAGCTTTCTTGCCCCAATAAATATATTTGCTCTCAACTGCTATTGTCCCCCCAATTTTTTTATTCAGTTATAGAGAACAGGAACTTTTCCCAGGTATCTTTCAGGTTGGGAGTTGCATTCCCCTGTATATAACACCTAGTGCTTGCAGAGTTTGTTACAGATTTGAAGACATTTTCACTTATAGGGTTTTATTTAATTTACAAAATATATGCTTGAGAAAAAAAAGTTGATTATCTTATATAACATATCACTAGTAAATAAAATATACCCCTGAAAATTCATTTAGATACTAAGTGTTCAGTGTGCCAATAAAATGAAATTAGAGCACTGACCTGATAGCTCAGCAAACTAAAGTGACTGTTTGGGCAGCATGCAACTACAAGGGTTCTAGCCCGAGCATGCTGTGCCAGCCCTGCACCCGGGTATGCTGAGAAAGTGATTGAGACTGGGTGTGGTCACACAAGCCTGTAATCCCAGTGCTTGGGAAGCTGAAAAGATAAGAATCACTAGGAGTCCGAGCTGCATAGTGAGACCCTGTAGAACCTGCCCTAAACATAGGGGAAAAATAGGAGAGAGAGAGAGAGAGAGAGAGAGAGAGAGAGAGAGAGAGAGGAGAGACAGACAGACAGACAGAGACACACACACAGACACACAGAGACAGAGATACACAGAGAGAGACAAAGATAGATACAGAGAGAGAGAGACAGAGACAGAAATTAGAACAATTCTGGCTTATTTTGTTAGTTATCTGGTTGGTTAGTAAAAACTACCGAGCCTTAAAGACTTATCTAATTGTTAATGGCTTGCACAGTATATTACGGACTGTACTTTCTCATTATGCTATGTTTATTTAACAAAACGCACAGCAGTGAAACCTTTCAGACCTTTCGAAATAAGAGTTCAAAATAACTCTATTATCAAGTAAGCTTATGTGTTATAATTATATAAATTATTTTTCTAATAAGAGCTTCTGTTTTTTATTATTTACTGTGGTAGCTGAAAACTATTTTTAAAGAAGGTGAAGAACTGATGTTACGCCGGGCGTGGTGGTGCACGCCTGTAATCCCAGCACTCGGGAGGCTGAGGCAGGAGGATTGGTGCGAGTTCGAGACCAGCCTGGGCTACAAAAGTGAGCTCAGGACCAGGACCAGCCTCAACTGCATAGCGAGACCAAAAAAAAAAAAAAAAAAAAAAAAAAAAAAAAAAAAAAAAGAACTGATGTTACATTTTAAAAATATGTACTATTTTTATATGATTTGAGTTCATTTGTCACTGTACGTTCTCCACTCCTTTGTTCTATTTAATTTTCTTCATGTTTTCATTCCCTTTCACTTGCTGTTATTTGCTATCAACCCACCTTAAAAGAGGATTTGTCACCTACATCCTACTTTTTTCTTGTTTCTGGTATGCAAACTCAATATATTTGAGCTCACGTTCTAGCTAAGAGATAAGAAGCACACCAGGAGTGAGGCTATCCTACTACATCTTGAATAATACATAAAATGTGCAATAGTGTAAGCTTCTGAAAAATCGGCTTAGATATATTAAATATAAGCCTTCCAAAAGTTGGACAAGCTGTAGGGAAATACTCTGGTGTGCAAGGTCCTCCCTTTTTTATAAAAGAATTATGTTACCAGCCAAGCCTTTCTGTAGGGATCCATAAATGTAGGGATCCGTTGATCTTACTGTGAACGGTTCAACCCCGGGGAGAAATGGTGGTAGGAATGAGAAAGATAGATAAGACGAAAAGTTGGGCTAGGTGGTTGCCAGTCTGCCTGATGGGTGAGACTAACTCAACTCATGCAGAAACGATCCTTTATTTATACTTCTACAAAGTTGGCATCCCATGACACAAGGTTAACCAGCAACCAATAGGTGGCCTGAGCCAGACAGGATGTTTTTCTCAACTGGATGTTTTTCTCAGCACTGGGGTAGCTTTCTGCTCCAGGCAGGGAGGTCCAGTCCCACCTACACACACTTGATCAAATTTCTGGTTTCCTGTGGCTCCCAATACCTTTCCATTAAAGCCAATGAAGGGGAAAGCGTCAGTTTTTAACAGTGCATCTTAAAAATTGGAGGGAGACAATTTTGACTGTTTGTATTCTGAGGCACAAAGCAAAATGACTCCAATTATGCCCTTTCTTTAGGCAGGCAACAAGTCTAACTGACCACTTCCAGCTAAATTCCACCTTCACCAGTCAAAGGATGGCACACGTATGATCATTGCTCTGTTGAGCACAGATTGAGGTTGACTCTGTTTACTGTGTGTTTTATTGTCGTTTTCATCTTTTCTGCATAGTAATTCACAGGATTTAATAAAACATTGATTTACATGGTGTTAACAAGTACATTATCTTTTCAGGCTTTAAATTAAACAATTCTGCACTCTGTGTATTAGTAAAGGGAGGGTATAGATTAGTTTGATTCTCTGCTCTAGGGGAAAATCTATTCTTCCCCATCTGGCATTCCTAAATACAAAGGCTTGGTTGAACATCTTTTATTTGTGCATCGTTTGTCACTCTAATTTCTGTTCAGTTTCGTAAGACCTGACAAATTCACATTTACAGAGCTGTTACATAATGTTCAGCACTTTCCATCTTCAAAGAGCATTTCAAATATTATCTAATCAAACCTGCCAGCTCACCAACAAGGCAGAGAACTGTTGGACTGTTGCTCTTCTATCTTACTTGGTTTGTTTTATAGGAAAACTGTAAGATTATTGAATTTTAGATATAAAAGCAGATAACGTATCTAACCCACTTTCAGGTAGCCTTTTTTTCTAGTGAAAGCAACTGTCCCAACTCTGTACTCTAATATGGACCCTGCAACTCATTTCTTACCAAGTTTTTATCCTGTGATAGGTCTCCCAATTTCTGTGCCTATATATTATTCTCTTTGGTAGATTACTGTCTTTACTAGAATAAGGGACATTGCTAACTCTTATTTTCGCTTTTGCACAGTCTCTAATCTAGTAGGAAGTTTTTATTCATTCATGCTTTCCAAAAATATTGAATGAGTGCTCTAGTGTTGACAGAAATTTCTCTTTCACCCTCTGGAGGTTTACTGAATCGAACTGCCAACAGACAGACTCATAGAAGACAGCACATGCACACTGGCTCAGATACATGACCACAGGAGTCAAATAAAATATGGATCTCAAGAAGGGGCAGATGTCTAACGCATGATAACTCTTCATAAGAAAGAAGGGATTGGTAGTGCAGAAATTATTAGGGATGTGGTAAATAATTTAGGAGGAAAATGAATGAACTCCAAGAACATTCAACAGATTGTTTTCAAGGGATTCTTTTTAGAAGCTGTAGAATAGAAATAGCTTGACATTAGTCTAGGAGTAGTGACATTTTCATTTGTTTTTTATTGTAAAATGTGTTTTTTCTTCCCTGGTTCCTGAGTATTCAGGGGAAAAGTCCAAGAATATTGTATTTCTTCTGGAAGAGCTTCCTTCAATGAGATAAGGAAATGTCACAGATACCTCCTCTTTGTGTTTCATAGAGGACAGAATTTCTCCCACTCAGCATGTAAAAGTGCCACACCTCTGATTTTCATTTATTAGTTTTTGATTTATTAAAAATGTTGTGTATTTGGCATGGGGTCTCACTACACAGCTCAGACTCATAGGGACTCTACTCCTTTCGGCCTTCCCAGTGCTGGAAATACAGGTGTGAACTATCACACCAAGTCTTATTGGCCAGCTCAGTGCACCTGGGGGACTGAAACCCAGGGTCTGTACTTGCCTAAGCAGGTGCTTAGTCCAGTAAGCTATCTCATCAGCCCTCATTTTCATTTTCTGAGCACTAACAGTGCCTACTTTCTTGCAGGCATTATAATAAGTACTGAATAAATAGTTGACAAATGCCAACATTTTCTTTTTGAGATTACACTGGCAACATTGATGTAGGGACTCATCTGCACACACACAAGGGTATAAAGCCATTAGGTGAAGGAAACATTTAGTCATTGGAAACAGGATTATGATAACTAATCAGTGTTGGTGAAGACCTAGGGACTAGAGCCAATGGAAAGATATTAGTCCCCACCTGCCATGATTGAATAGAACAACTATGGAGCCATGAAATAAGATTTGTCCAATAGGAAATATATTACTAGAAGAATGAAAACCTGATGAGAACTATGACTACCTTGGAAAGAGTGGGAAAGTGATCCTAAGCCTCCATCCAACCCTTATCTTATGTCATGCCAAAGACTATCAGAAACAAAAGACTGAGAGCCTGTGGTTGATACAGTTCTTAGAAATATCAGGGAACATTGTTGTGCACTGAACAGACTGAGCTATACAGAAGCTGATAGAGAATCCAACAAGTAATGACTGAGATAGAACAGTCTACACATGCAGGTACAAATGTACACAATTACAGTGCCTTCCTGTGTGTTCATCAGAGGTAGAGAACATTATGTGCTCTGTAGGTATTAGGGAAGCCCTTAAAAGGAATAGGAGTTTTCTTCAGGAAACCTATGATACAATATGGTAGTTATGGATAATAACAATGTACCATAGACTGGGAAATGTCTAAAACAGTAAATTTAAAAGTTTCTGTTTGTGTTAACTAGCTGAACTTAGCCATCAACAAATAAACATTTTTTTTTCAGCATACTTACTGGCCTTTACTTTTTATACCTCATGGTATAAAAAGTACCACCCATTTCTGCTGGGTAGTTAAGATTAAGTTAAAGCAAGGCCTATATAACAAAACATGTAACCTTTTTATCTGACAAGGTCAGTCAAATCCCCTCAGGATTTACCTTGAAATCATGTACAGAATTTTGTAGAACTTTTGTCAGTGTCAGCCATCTGGATGAGTCATAGTCATTGCTTGATTAATTTGCACTCTGTGAAAGCCTGAAAGAATGTTTCCTCTCTAGATGATTCTTCTTAGGCACACTATACATCATTGATACCTTTCCTCTGTGGTCCCATAATGTCCTTGAAGAGAAAATTTGGGACACTAATGAGTTATAGAATGTTACAGTACAGGTCCCATGCATCCTGAGTCCTCACTGACCTTGAAGGGCTAGGGCCAAAATATTGGCTATCCTTGTAGCCCTTCTTTTTCTCTAATTTTTTGGTCTGAAAGCTTGCGTTGTTAACCTTCCAGAAGAACAAGTAAACATTTTTAAAAAAATATTTTCATTTATTTATTTGGCACAGGGTCTCACGACACAGATCAGACTTGTGGTGTTCCTTGTGTCCCAGTCTCCCCAGGTGTGTGCCACTATGCCTGGTTCTGGGGCCAGCATGGCGTATAGTACTGGGGATTGAACTTGGGTCCTTGCACTCACCAGGCAGGTGCTTAGATCACCAGGCTATTCCCCCGGCCCATACAAGTAAACATTTTAATCCATTATGAATATATGATTTATACTCAGTTATAAAAGCCTAATATTAAAATAATGCGACACCATTAAGTCTTGAAAGTTGATGCTTGGTTGAATTATTTCACCCTATGACAAATCAAGACTACCTGAGTGGTTAGAAAAGACAAAAACGCAAAAGAAAAATTGCCCATTAACTTGCCGTATTCATAAGTGTCTATCGGTGAACTTCACAATCATCTTCAGTTTCTAGTCTGAGAGTTAAGTAAGCTGGTTTTATTATTATTTTTATTTATTTATTTATTTATTTATTTATTTATTTATTTATTGGTCTTTTTGAGACAGGGTCTCGCTATGCAGTTGAGGCTGGCCTTGAGCTCATTTTTGTAGCCCAGGCTGGTCTCGAACTCGCACCAATCTTCCTGCCTCAGCCTCCCAAGTGCTGGGATTATAGGCATAGTAAGCTGGTTTTAAACATCACTTATACTACAAATAAATTTACTGCTATATAATATTGTTTTTAACAATTTTATCTTACTTTAAATATTCATGCATGATTTGGGAACTTTTTAATCACCTTAGAAGTAAGTTTAAAAGTATACCTAGGATTTGTTACTTTAAATTCAATATCTAATACTGTTACTGTCCTACCAGTTAACATTTAATTAGATCAGTGCATCAGATGAATATGTGAAAGATGATTATTTTTATTCAAATAAGAATTTAATATAGAAGCACTGACTTTTTTGTTGTTCTCAGCCACACAACCATTTGATTATCTCTCCACATACATCTATTTTTCTAATTATCCTTTAAAATCATTTTATAGTGTATCAAGAAGGCTGACTATATTAAGTGCTCATGCTATGGTGCATAGTCACAAAGTGAAATAAATGCAAAGCTGTGCTCCCAGTTTACTCCCCTGGTGATCTCATGACCCCACTGAACTCACTATCCAAATGCTTTCTAAGAATTTTATGCCATACTAGGATTAGTTTTTCTGCCGGCCAGCAAGAAAATGTTTCCTAAATAGCAATTAAATTTAAATTACTCTCCTAAATGTTCACTATTTTTATTCAGTTCTGGTGATATTTTTCAGCATTTCTTGCATTAAATTCTAGGCAACATTTCCTGTGCAACAGATGAAAGCAAAAATACCAAAAAGCCAAGTGGAGGTATGGGTTTAGGAATTATCATCATGTGCACTGCCTCTGGACCTAGATGCTCGTAAGTGTCATTAGAGTGATTGCTGGAGGCAGTCATACTCATGCTGTTAGTTTGAAGGGATTCTCTGAAAAACTCAGATAACTAGTTTTATTTACAGATCAGCAGCTGTTTCAAAATATTTCATGCTCAATATTTTTATGCTATGGCAACAATGAGTTGTCCTGTCAAGGGGATTAAATTGATAGTACCATCAGATTACATAGCTGTGGAACATATGAATAACCAGGATCCTGTCTAACTGTATGGGAGGCACTCTTTTATCCTCAGAGATCATGGGCTCCAAAACAAATATCTGCTATGAAAAAGTACTGTAGTAAGTAAATTATACTACCTGGGAATGTTCATCATTCATGATTAAAGAAGGGATACTATGTGAATAATGTATATCTTTTCCACACTCTGTGGAACCCCCTCACCAGTTTACTCATTATTTTCACCTTTTTCATGAATGCACCAAAATACATAGTGCATGTGTAGAGTGATATACTTGCAATGTATAATGGGTATATTTTTAGATATATTGAACAATATATATCATAAATGAAATTAACAGAATACACTTAATATTTTGCATTATTTCCAGAAATCTTGTGATATTTTGTAAGTATATTTAAATATTATGACTATGTAATATATAGCATTTCATTATAATTTGCTATGTAGTTCTATTCACATATTTTTATATTTCACATTGCATTTTATGAATAATATGATTAATATAGGCATCACATGACTATATTGTTATTGTTTTTCATGTGTACTTTCAATATATAATGTGGTTAAACAATTACATATATATTTGCATACTATGTATTATTATATGTGAATCATATACTGTACATTATACTATGTAATCAATATAAATTATAATACAATGTCTGCTAGCCAATTCCATATATATCATTTATTAAATTATATGCAAGCATATTTTTATTGTATATTATACATAATATGTATTTGTTAATTTTTAGTAATGTTATCTGTATATAAGTATGCATATACTTATAAAAAATCATCAAGGAATTAGGAAAAGAAAAATATACATGTGCTCGTTTTTTTGCAGAAGGATTATATTATATTTACATTGAATTTAATTATATATTTTCCCTTATCTATTTATCTTGGAGACAAAACAGTGTCCTATATAATAATGCACTGAGAAATACTCTAAATGATGGATAGACCTTGCCTTACTTTGTCCAAAGTCATTGCTAACATACAGTGTTATGGTAAGTGGCTATGTGTGAGCAAGTGTATGTATACATGTACCTATTATATATGTAAACATTAACCACTGTATGAACATAAAAGTAATCATTCTAAGTAAAAATACTGAGTCAAAACATGTGTCTAATTTTTATTTTGATGTGCATTGCTTAAATCGACTTAGAAACTATTATAATTTATACAGACTATGATTATGAATACTTTTTCTCTTCATAGTTTTGTTAATATCAAAATTTTATGTTTGTCAGTGAATAAAATGGCTATGAAGTCTTGCATTGTTCAGATTCATATTTATTTTAGTGAATTTATTGCATTTATTTACAAGGAAGTATGAATCATGTGATTATCTCTCGTATAACCATAGACTTTCTCTCCGAAAGTTTACATTCAGATTTTATATTGATAAATCTAAAATACTGAAAAAATAACCCTCTGATTATTTCAGAAACCATAACATAAATAATTTACCTTTTTAAAGTTAATAAAGGGGTCGGAGATATAGTTTAGTAGAATATGTGCTTGCTTGATAAGCACAGAGTCCTGAGTTCAATCCCTGGTACCACAAGAAAAAGAAAGAAAAGCTAATGAAGTGATCATTTGTATGAGTTTTATCAAATATAATCAGAAATCCAAAGTAATGTAAAATTAAGAGTTAGAAGTTGCCATCCCATTTACTAACTAGAACCTTAAGTAAATTACAACATTTTTATTCTTTGTAAAGAGGTAGCAATGAATTTACTTTACAGTATTGTTATGAAAATTGAAATGATGAGTGTGAGAGACAATTACACACTCTAGTGATCCTCATAAGTGTTGTTTGTTTTTAGCGAGACACAACTGGATGAGAACCTCCCGCCTTGGAAGCAAACACAGTTGGCAGCGTAGGAGTAGAGTTTTTAGCGGTGTAGTGACATTAACAGTTTTACCTCTGATAAATTTTAAGCAATATCTAGTCTGATTGCAGATTGTCTCTGTCTCTCAGTGGGTCTTCCCTAGTATCTTTTCATTCTCCTTCTAAAAACTCACTTCATTGTATAAGATGGACTTCTTTAGAGCACTGAAGCTGAGACAGCCCTCCAAAAGCCTAAAACAATGAAGTCCACAAACAAAGGGGCTGATGACTATTACCTAGAATTCCCTATTCCTTTTAGAGTTGTACTTTTATAAACAGTTGTTTGCACTCATAGAGAAAATAAAAAAACTCTCTGGCTGCAAAGTAGAATCTGTCTCTATACAGTCAAGCTTCCCTACTCTAAAGCTATGCTGACATTATCCCGGCAACACCTCTTCCTCTTCATTCCGTCTTCTTTTCTTTAATGCACCCAAATCAAAGAACATAGGTTGAAAGCATTGATTTGAGTTTTCTGACTTGATTCAAGTTTTCTTAATGCTATTATTAACATTTAGTTTTGAAATTCTAAGCATCTTTCTTTTTTTTTTTTACTTTTCTATTGTCAATTATTACTCAGGAATTTCATTAGTTTGGTATCGGATTTACTCTGCAAAGAAACATCTAATACTGATACATTTATCCTCAGGTAATAAAGTTTGGTTCGAATCTTATAACCTCAGCCAAAGTGATTGCATTTCTGCAATTACATTCGGTTTCCCTGAAGCAGGTTAATTGAACTGCTGGGTGCTGTTTGTCAAGATTTATCCCCTTGTATAAATCTAGCTGTGTCAGCTGCTATACCACATTGTTCCAAAGGAAATCAACCTGCTCTAGAAAAGCCAAAACAATTCTTACAATAAGGATGGAAAAATACAGATTCATCCCAGCACTAACTAAAGGGGAAAGTGTCATACTGTGGTGAAAGCAGTCCCAAGTGCATTGATGCACAGTGACTTTTGCTTAGAAGATAGACGGTTTGGTGAAAACAAAGAATCCCTTAGAAATCTTCCCATCCTTCATCTCATTGAAGGTGGTGATTCTGAGAGGAGCATGAACTACAGTTGGAATAAAATTTTGTATTTGAATTTTAAAGCTAGATTTACACAAGTTAGGGAGCTAGCTCAGTGGGCTAAGTGCCTCCTGGCAAGTCTGAAGTCCCAAGTCCCATCCCAGTACTGCATGCCATGCCGGCCACTTAGACTAGGTGTGGTGGGGCACACCTGTAATTCCAGTGCTGAGGAGACTGAGTTAGGAGGATCACTATGAATCTAAACTGCATAGTGAGACCCCATGCCAAAAAAATAAATGAATAAAAAGATTGGGGTTTTTTGTGAAGGTGACAGGTACCTGTTTCATGCTATTATTTCATTAATCCTAAGAGTCAGTCTATTGTGTATTTGTGTAGTGTGTATCAATATTATAACAAAGTTAAAAAGAATATGGCTCATAGAATTTTATAGCTAGAATCATAGTTTATAATATAGATTTAAAATGATGTCTTAATAAGAAATGTGATATATGAGAATTTTTTGTTATATTTTGATAGAGAGCAATTTTTTTAAATGTGAGTCTACAAATTTAAAAATATTTTTTTGGACAAAATGGAAAAGGGAGGGTAATGGATGTTAAACAAAATATCTGGAGTAGAAGTTAGGGAAGAAGAAAGGTCATGAAAATTCTGACTCAATAAAAGTCAATTACTGCTTTCTCTCTTTTTTCTTTCTTTTTCTTTTTCTTTTTCTGTCTTTTTGAGAAAGGGTCTTGCTATGCAGTTCAGGCTCACGTTTGAGCTCACTTTTGTAGAGCAAGCTGGTCTCAAACTTGCACTGATCCTCCTGCCTCAGCCTCCCAAGTGCTGGGATTACAGGTGTGTGCCACCATGCCCAGCAGTTACTGCTTTCTGACTGCAGTGGGCCTTATGATTTCATTGTTATCATCACCAAAGGATGCAGTCAATGGTAGTTTAGGAATTTGGAGGAAAGAGATCACATTGAACTGTTGCAAACTAAAATTACTTTGTGAAAAATTTGAACAGGTCAGATGTAGAAAACAAGTGCAATTTGACTGGTTAGATAGGCAAGGGTAAATTTACCATGGAAGTGAGAAACAACACAGTGACCAAGGCTGATATATCACAGAACGCACTGTCATTCCACCACTCTAGGGGCTAAGGCAGCAGCAGCATGGGTTTGATCCCCGCTTGGGCAATTTAGCAAGACGCTACCACCAAATGTTAAAAAAAAGAAACAAATTGAATGTATGATTCAGTTTGAAGGCCATGGGTTCAAGTTTTAGTACCACAACAAAGACAATGAAAAAGGGTGGGTTGTGTGGAGAAAAGAGAGGAAGGGGAGGGAGGAGAAAGACAAGAGAAGACAGAGAG
Source organism: Myocastor coypus (assembly GCA_004027025.1). Classification (NCBI taxonomy): domain Eukaryota; kingdom Metazoa; phylum Chordata; class Mammalia; order Rodentia; family Myocastoridae; genus Myocastor; species Myocastor coypus. The sequence continues at coordinate 34,418 of PVJA010013945.1, read as the reverse complement.
TAGAAAGAAAGAAGAAAGAAAGAAAAAAAGAAAGAAAGAAAGAAAGAAAGAAAGAAAGAAAGAAAGAAAGAAAGAAAGAAAGAAAGAAAGAAAGAACAATCCACATTTAAAAGACAGAAGGACAGCCATACCAGGATGCGAAGTAGAAACGACACGGGGGCGTGTCTTCTAGGTCAAGTAGTTTGGGCTTGGTTCTACTGACCGTATACATTTTTGGAGAGTAGTGTTATCTGAAAGACCTAAAGCTAGCGCTATCTAAAGTGTAGATATAATGTCACAATAGTATTCCAATGCAGTATTCACATGAGAGTTCACCTCTATGTATCTTGATTCATATTTAACTAACAAAGCAAAAACCTAGTTCTTTAGATGCTCAAGCACAATATGGGAAAGGTGAGTTAGCTTTGTGATTTCATCCAAATTGTACCATTAAAAAGAGTATGGCAAAAATATCTGTGTGTGGCTATGCAGTACATTGAGAATTTATGTGTCTTTGCAACTGCATTCTAAACTATCATAAAGAGCCAAGTATTTGATGCTTCATCTCGACTTTCAATTTTGACAGTTTGTAGCACAAAACCATTTGTCTGCAGTTGTAAATCGGCCCACGTATGACTAGATCACGGACTGTGTAGTCACTTTAGCAACTTACTGCCAACTGTGCTCTGTATTCTGAGACTAACTTTGTCACATGGCACAAACCTTACCTTTGCTGTCATTTACAGTATTTTTTTTTTAAAAAAAGCACAATCTATGTATAATTGTGCATCGTGACAGAGTCAGAAAATTAAATTTTAGTGCTGCAGGTTTGATTCTGATTTTATCAGAAAATTGTCGCCTTTAGGAGGAACAGCTTAGAAGAGTAGAGTACAGCATAGAGGTGAGTTCTAGTGTACTTATAAGAAATCATGGTCTCAAAAGGGTGTCTGACCTTTTAAAAGTTCAGTATTTTTCTTGAGTCTTCAGCAACTTTTGGCTTTTCAGGTCAGCTTAATAGGAAACATTTAGAACAGCACATCCAGAAACCCTGTCCTTATTTTTCTAGATAGAATTAAGTTTTGTTTTCTTTGCTGGAAATTCTCACCCTGTGTGCTAATCTCCACTATTCTGGGAAGCCCTGGACAAAAAGGAAATAGACACATCTGACTAAGTTGTAGTGGCTCCAGCACCTAAGAGAGTTAGAATTATATAGTAGGCATTTAATGAATATCGATTAAGTGAATTGATAAATCAATGAGGACTTGTTAAATGCTTGTTTGGAAGTCAACATTGCAAGTCAGTGTGAGAACATAAAATTACTGTCTTTTAATATCAGCCTGTAATGAAGTTGAACATTAGTGTGACAGCTTAAATTTTGATGCCAAAACGAATGAGGTGTATTTAATAGTTTATACTCTGCCTCTTTTCTCGCGAACTTATCACTTAAATTAAATGATTTTATCTTCATCACAGTGTATTTTAAGGACAATAATGACTACGTATTTTGTCAAAATAAAGTTTCAAATTTCCTCAAGGTCCGGCAATTTGTAGCAATAGGTTCTCAATAGCCTAATTTTCTTTTTTTTATTTCTATTTCTTTTTTAGTCCCAAGGCACTGTACTGGGCCTGACTATTTCTTCCCCAAGCTGGGTCTTTCATCCTTTATACAAGATACCATTTCCATCTATGGTGGATTAGCTAGAGGTCAGCTTGGAACAACAAACTGAACTGAGTCAGCCTGGTTTGGGGTATGGCAGACACATCTGAGAATTATTTCCAGCAGCACAGAAGAAAGACTAGAAGGGAAGATGGCATGCTGTTTCTGGAGAAGCTTGTTGCACTGTTTTTTCTGATACAAACTTAGCTGTTCTCATCTTTGTTTTTGTTTGTTTGTTTGTTTTGTTTTGTTTTTAAGAATTTTTTATTTTATTTATTTATTTTTTTCTTGTTTCAGAACCTTTGTTTATTCACTTATTTTTATGGCCGGCTCAGCCCACCCCGAGGTCAGTACTGGCACAGCATGTGGTGCTGGGGATTGAACCGGGGTCCCTGAAGCAGCCCAAGCTTTCCCAAGCAAGCGCTTTAGACCACTGAGCCATCCCGCCAGGCCCCTGTTCTCATCTTTGGAGGAGCTCAGGTCTTTGCTCTTGCTGAGGATGGCTGGCGTTCTCTTCTGTGGAGCGCTGTTCCTCACTGTAAGCACCACGTCTTGGCTCCAGTACAGATCACACAGCCTGCTGGCATAGATCCTTCACACTGCTAGCTCAGACATCCTAACTACTATCATTGAACTTCGGGCCTTTTCAAGGGAAATCCTTGCCATAGGCTTGCATGGAACATTGTTATGGGCTCTACGCCAACAGGTGGATTCCTGGAGGACTTTTCCATGGGCTCTAGGTGTTTAACTGAACTCAAGGACATTGCTGTGGGATCCAGGGCTTAAGCTGGATTCTTTGGGTCTTTAGTGTGTGGACAGATCTGCATTCTGGTCCATTTGATTTTGGGTGAATATTATAATATACATTGTTTATATAACTTTAAAGTGTATACCCTGTATTAAATCTGGTATCTTGTAAACACTGACTACAATACTGCTCCACACAATAGGCACTTGCTTTTCTCTTCAGTCTGAATACTGTATATCATTCAGAGTTTTCCAGGCTAGCAGCTCCATTTCTGACAACATGGGTCACTAAGTGCCTACAACTATCTCTAAGAATTGTGCATTCTTAGAATGCCACATCATACTCTGAGTCATTGTTTTTATAACTAAGGATCATTTTTCTAATTGTAGTGTTTTCCTTGTGAAGTACTATATTCTGTCATGGTATGAGATTTCTTGTCACACAACCCTGAAATTGTTTTCTACTTCATTCTTTCCTATCTCATTTAAAAGAAAAAACCAAGAAAAACAAACAAACAAAAAGCACTTCAGTCTTTTGCCCTTACAGCAAAGCAATGCAGATTGCTTTGCATAGGGAGTAATTATCAGTACAGTGAGTTTTCTGCATATAGTTGCTTCCTCTGGGGCTCTGTGATCAATGCTGGGCTATACTGAACCCCACAATAGCTATAGTCCTTTCTTCAAAGTCTTGACAGGAGGTCTACTGTGTGTAGCTTAACCTGGACCTTGAGGTTCTGTGTAACAGCACTGCCAGAGCCCTCTGACCATTTCCTCTCCATTGACAGAAATATGTAATGATAGTAAGTAATCATCATGCCAGTTTGGAGCCTTAATTTATTGTTATAGATTATTGAATTGTATGAAATCCAGCTAATGGCTGGGGATGTGCTTGGAACTCAGTGGTAACTGCCTCGCATGTGTGAGGCCCTGAATATATTTATAACATGACAAAAAATATCCAGAGCAAGGCTTAGGGTCCCTGTAAGTCTTGTTTCGCAGTGTTTTGAAATTGTAGGTGAAGTTGATTTACAGAAAGGCATTAATGTAAAATTATTTAGTAAAAAATGTGATTTTATTCTTTTTAACTTTAACAAAGAGAAGGTGAAATGTTTTGAACATCACTCTAATACTTACTAAGGTGAAATGTTTGAACATCACTCTAATACTTACTAAGGTGAAATGTTTGAACATCACTCTAATACTTACTAATCATTTTTTTAATCTGTGAGGAAACAGGACATTTGGCATCACTGATCGTCAATATTATCTTCTTCAAAACAAATAGCACTACCACACATTTGGCAAGGATACCAGGTTATCTTCTTGATGAAGACATTAAGCTTCCATATAATAATACTTTAGTTACAAATGCCAAATATATAATAAGATAAATAATAGTTTCTAATAAAGGTGATTCCTGAAACTGAAATTTAAGTGTGCATAAAAATCATGAAGTCCATCCATTACTGACTGAAATCTGGGAAATCATCCATTACTACTTTAGCCTAATTTTACGTTTTACTTTGCAACCGTGGAAGTACTTTTCTCCCACACAGAAATTATTTTAGCAAAGTGATATTGCTCTCTTTAAGACTCAGTTATGGCATTTTTGCCCTACAAATACTTTATTCCAGAGCTTTCTCATCTGTAAAATGTGACTTTGAAATGATATGCTTTTATAGACTTTCCAGGGGAAATAAATAAGTTATTGCATGTAAAAAGCAATTGGCAAAATACCTGAGTCAGAAATGAAACCCAATAAATGTTTCATTCTCTATCATTATTATTTCTTTTTCTTCTTATCACTTCTATTTTGGCATTTATTAGGGCATATGGTAAATGTAACAGATGCCAAGTGTATAAAATATGCAGTTTAGGCTAACCTGCCTCACATCCTGTCAGAGTATAACATAAACTCCCCCAGTTGGTCCAATCTTGGTCTCTCCTGTGCATCCCATGCTCTGTCTTAGCTCACAGAAGCCATGAAAGAAATTATCATATCTACAAGAATCTTTGCAATAATCATCACCCACTCAGGTGTGGAATCTAAGTTCACTAAGATAGGTCTAACCATTCTGTATAAACCTACACACTGACATCAGCAAGCTGTGTTCTGTCTGAGGTCCCTTGCACTGTGTTCCTCATTATGTCTTCCCAAGCTAAAAAAAAAAAAAAAAAAAAAAAAAAAAAAAAAAAAAAAAAAAAAAAAAAAAAAAAAAAAGA
>PVJA010013945.1:5797-29712 GCA_004027025.1 Myocastor coypus | reverse complement strand
TTGCCAGTTATGAGCATTGACCACAAAAGTAAGAACACAGTAGCTTCTATAAGAGCTTTGTGTGGTTGTTAGCAATAGACTTCTTAGCAGACGCTTTTCAGAAAGGAAAAATTTAGAATTCAGCTAACCACATAGTGTTGGTCATAGTCATGGTGTTATTACAACGTTTGTCAGAAGCAGCATTTATCTGAAGTAAAATTGTTTCCAAATGGAAATTGCTTAACACATCAGAATGCTCATGTGATTTTAGTGAGTTAATCTGAGGTTTAAGTGACTTCTAAAGTGGAATGAAGTTTCTTGGTCATCATACATGTAGTACAGTTTTCCTTCAACTCCAAGACTGTGTATGGCCAGAGATGAGTACTGGTATTTATTTCATCAAGTTTGTCACAGTACCCTTGGCTTTGCAACTTAGAAGTCTTTGCTTAAGGGCCTCTGGTCATCCTTCTATTCCTATTTCAAATATGTTGTTGCTATTAATATTTTAATTGGCGAATAAAAATTGGAAATTATGGTATACAACATGATGTTTTAAAACAAGTATACATGGAAGAATAGATAAATTGAGCATACCATTTTTGTGGTAAGAACATTTGAAAATGGTTGTTTGGTAATTAGCACACTTATGAGCTCTAGTCACTATGTTGTTCAATGGGACTTTTGAATTTTGATTTTTTAACTGAAGTCTTATACTGTTTGGTCAACATCTCCCCAACTCCAACTACTCTTCCAACACTGGGCAAACACCATTTAACTCTACTTTTTTAGATTCTACATTGTAAGGAAAATCATGTGGTATTGGACTTTTTGTGCCTGGATTATTCTAGGGATGCCTACCCCTCTCCTCAACTTCCATACACATCAAATGACAAGATCTCCTTTTGTAAGTCAGGGCTGAATTCCATATGCATACCCATCACATTTTCTTTATCCCCTTTTCACTTTCTAAACACTTAACCTTATCTGCTGTTTTGGTTATTATGAAAAATGCCACACTTAACATGAGAATACAGAGGTTTCTTTAACATACTGATTTTGTTCCTTTACATAGACATCCAGAAGTACGATTGCCAGATCATGTAGCAGTTCCACTTTTTACCTTCGTGGAATCTCTATATTGTTTTAAATAATGGCTGTGATAATTTACACATCCTTCAGCCATGGGCAAGCCTGTTTCTCTGTATCTGCCTTTATACTTGTCATGCTTCTTTTTCTGCTAATAGTCACTTATACTCAGGCTTCAGTGAATCACTTTGATTGTCTTCTTTCGTGAAATATTTATTATATTTGATTTATTTGTTTAATGATTTTTTTCTTACATTTCAAACTTTTGATCAAAATTTTTCTCTTTAATAAACTAATGATAATAGTAGCTAACATTTCCTGAGCAAGCATTCTTCAGAGACTTGTGTGAAGTTGTTATTCTTTTCCTAGTTTATCAGTGACAAAGCAGAAGACCTAAGGAGTTATAGCATTTTCCCAACTTCTCCTTTGTAGCAAAGGTCTGGATACATGTTTTTAACTCAGATGTTCAGCCTCAAAATCCTACATTTTTAACTACACTGTCTTAAGAAAAACAAACTAGAATTAACAACAATAAGTAAGATATTTTGTGCTCAGTATTGCTCATCTGTCTTTTTCTTTTCAGGGAAGAATTTGGCTCTGACATGAATTCAAACTTTCTAGGAGCCTTCAATGGGTAATTGTCATTTATTTCCATCTCAAAAGACAATCTGAAAATTTTTTCTCTGCCCAGTTTAGTTTTTGTAACTCCAAGAGTGTTCATTCTACTGCCCATTACGTTCAGGTTCAATAACAAAAGGGAAAAGCACCAGTCTCTGCATGAATAACTTTTATAGTCTGTCCATTAGAAAGTCCAGGAGCATGATGACCAAGCACAATCTGCATGTGCTTCCTCAGCAGACTGCCTGGTAGATGAACAGTCCTCTGCAGTGCAAGTGAAATATTTAGTGACTAAGCAGTGAGTAGTAGAAAGCAAATTACATGGAATGGAGAAACACATCACAGAAAGTGTTATTGTTGGGCATGATATTAAAATGTATTACCCCATACATTTGCCTTTTCTGTTTTCTAAAATACTGAAGATGGGTTTTTCTGTAGAACTGCAGTATACTAACTTTATAATTGTTATAAAACATAATTTGACTTTAGATTTTTATAATGACCAGGCATATTTTTTCACACGTATTTAAGATATATATCACACATATAAAAGTAATAAAATAGAAAGTTGCTCATAAAAGCTCTATACATTCTATTTTAAAAAGACAATATGCACTTGACCAAAGTTGATATAATTATTTAAAAATTCTAGAACTACTAACTACTAATGTAAAAAAAGAGTAGAAAAAGTATGCCCTAAGTGTCATCTGATTTGTGCTAATTTTTAAGTGGTATAAAATAATAATTTTCATATTTTCAAGGACTTATCAAAAGAAGAATATATTATGGACTTTATTCAGCCTACCTTAAGGAAATTATTTATAATAAAGATTTTAATAGACAAGTTTGCCTAATGTCATTTATCTTCTAAACTCCTGTAAATGCTTCCAATTTTTATTTTGTTATATAGTCATTTAATTTGTCCTAGAGGACCCCAATTAAATTCTGGTATCTGGTACCACTTACTTTTCAATTTATATGTGATTTATTTAATGGAGTTAATCAGTTAAAATAATTTCACACTTCTACCCTAGAGTTTGCTGTGCTAAAGAAATGAGTTTTAAGGAAAGTAGCTCAGGAATCATAGTAAGTCTTTTATCTACAAATGAATAGGCTATCAGGCCTATACTAGATGCCATCACAGATTAGATTTGGGGGAGAAGTGAGGGTAGATTAATCCACTTCACCTCTTTTGGGGAAGATACAAATCACTGGGCCTAGAAGGCAGAGTTTTGGTATCTAGAATTCCAAAGATTACGTGTATATGGGTCATGCCTCTTGGTATGCGTATACAAATTTGTGTTATCACCTGCTGCACTGAATTTTGGTTTGCTTTTGGTGTCCAACAGAATGTAGTGGAAGTGACATTGTATTTTCCAGAATAAATCTTAAGAAATCTTAAGAAATTTTGAAGCTTCTGCTCTGGTATCTTAGAATACTACTTCTTAGAATGTTTCTTTCAAAATCCAATAATTGGGTCTGCCAAATAGCTCAGCCAGATTAAAGCACCTGCAAGAAGGAACAAGAGCCAGGGGTTTGATCCCAAGGCTGCTGTGCCAGGTCCACCCTGGGGGCATGCTAAAATGGCAATTGATTCTGGGCATAATGGCACACACCTGTAGTCTCAGCTCTTGGGAGGCTGTAAACAAGCAAAACAAGCATATCATTACGAGTCCGATCTGGTAGTGAGACCCTGAAATTACTGTAGGCCCTTCCCAAAAATAAAAGCAAACAAAAAACCAAAATTGAAAACCAAATCCAAGAATCATATAACAAGGCATTTCCCAGCTTATTTAATTTAAATATTAATTGATTCTCTGAGCCAAAAATATTAATAGTACATTGTATAGTTTATTACCCAAAGGATATGAAAGAGAAAAAGGATATACAGTGTTAAGTTGCTTACACGATAATATTAAAGTTTTATTTTAGTTAGCTGAGAAGTAATATTGTAATCACTCTTTAATCATTTGATAAAAGGTTAAAAATTAACTATACCTATAGATATGTATTATGAAAATGAATACCATGTAAAAAAATCAAGCACTACATTTTATTTATTTATTTATTTATTTATTTAGGTATATTATGGCCAGCCACAGCCCCTGCAGTTGCCTAAGCTTGCCTATGTAGGTGCTTTAACTACTGAGCCATCTCACCAGCCCAAGCACTAACTACATCTTTAGATTTTACTAATGGAGCATGTTGAAGAAATATCAAGATTATTCTATATAAGTGAAATTTTAATAGAAATTCCACATCAAAAAGATTTGTAGATTGTGGAATAGTTTATAAATTTTAAAATCCAATTCACAAATATTAGAATTGCTTTAAGCTAATCATGGCCCTCATTAGCACCCGAGGAATATCTTAAGACTTTAAGCCATTATGCTGTGATACAGTGGAAACATTTATATTTGAAAGAGTAAAAATAGATTATGTAACCATCATCACTCCCTTGGCCTTATGTAGTTTGCACTAATCAGATTAGAACAAATCTGAGTCAAAATAAGCAAAGTAATTTTTTCAGATGATAAAATTTTTCATTTAAATAATAAAAATATTATAAACATCAGTAAGTAAACCAATTTCATTAATCAGAAACAATAATTTTATATAAAACAAAAGGAAATGCAATACACTAAGACTTCTACTTATAAGAGTAAGAAATATATGAAGTTGAAATAAAACAAATGAATAACAATCACTTATTTGAATAAATTTGTCCGGTTTTCCTAAGAATTCATTCAAATTCATTAAACTCAAAGTTGTAAAATCTCAACCTATGTTTGCTAAGAAAAAAGTGCTTGTCTACAAAATATGAAAATATCTCACCAAGTCACATTAACAAAAATGTACATTGATAAGGCAAAAACAGAAGAAATTACAAAAACAGGGTAAAGAATAAAGACAAGTTCAAGTAGTTATAGATACTGTGATAAAATTGTAATTACTCTTATTTCTTTTCAGAGGGGTAATACAAATGGCTACCTATGAAAGTACAAATTGATGTGTAGTAAACACATACACATACCCAACCAAACAAAAATGAAGTTCATTAAATTTTAAATTTTATCAGAAAGTAACTCTCAAAATGTGACTAAATTATGAATGAATATCTATATGGGGTAACATGAAGAAAAATGATATAAATGGCAGAATTTCTTATGAGAAAGTGTTATGATTGGTCATTGTCTCCGCTAGTTTTTTCATTGTTGAGACAAAATGCCTGACATGCAAAATTAAGGAGGGAAAGTGAATTTGGCTCACAATTTGTGGAGGTTTCCATCCACAATCAGTTGGCTCCAAGGCAGAGGGGCAAAAGATGGAGGGTGTTAAAAGACAGCAAAAGCAGCAAGGGCAAAAGGGAGGAGAAACAGACCTCTTCTCCTCTCTTACATTGTATGCCAGTTCTCCACCCATACCTACACCTTCTGTGCGCCTGCTTCTTCCATGAGCCAAGGATGTTTACATCCTAAGGACCCTCGTTGCTCCTGATTCACTTAGTTACATTTTTAAGCCTCTTAAATTGACACAGTGAACAACACTGGTCATGTTCTTTTTGTCCTAATATGTAGAAAAGCCGAGCTACTTAGTCAAAACTTCTAGACTTCAAGTTGATGCCATGTATCCACCATAACAGCCACGTTTTCAAACATTATTAATAAATAAAAAATACAAAGAAGTATACCACAATGAAAAACAGAAAATCATTGCAATGTATGTCCAAATATTATATTTCTTAACCTAGAAGATGATCTAACACAAAAGTTAATATGAAGTAAATGCTCACTTAGAAAAGTAGGATGTAAAAGAAACAGAAGTAGGACATGTATGAGCTGGCAACTCAAAATGACAAAATGGGTGATACTAATTAACATGTACCACCTAGATGGAAATCAAATTAATTCTTTATTAATAACTCATTCTTAAATTTTGCATGAGAAAGTAGTAATGAAATAATACGTGGAAGAATGGACATCTTTATATACAGCTATTGCATTACCGGATTTTGTAATGCTAGGAGCACAATGGAGGTATTTTTCCAACAGGTATTGAAACATTATAGGGGCAGGGACTCTTAAAATTCCATTTCTAAAATCATTGGATCCATGAGAAAGATAAAAATACAACAACCTGACTAACACATTTATAAGCAAATAGAAAAAATTATTTCTTTATAAAATCATATCTTGCCTCATTCAATTACTAACCTTTCCAGAACCTAGAAAAAAGATACTTCATTTTTTAAAATTATTTTATTTTATTTATTTATTTTTTCTTGTTTCAGAACCTTTATTTGTTTATTCACTCATTTTTATGGCCGGCTCAGCATGCACAGAGGGCAGGGCTGGCGCAGCATGTGGTGCCAGGGATCGAACCGCGGTCCCTGAAGCCGCCCAAGCTTTCCCAGGCAGGCGCTTTAGACCACTGAGCCATCCCACCGGGCCCAGATATTTCATTTTTTAGAAACAGAAGTTTGTTCAGGCCAAAAGTACTTTCAGGTAATGTTGTATTTTTATCTGAATTTTTTGCAGACTTTTAGACCTCTCCATATATAGGTGCTGTCAATGCATTGCCTCGGTGTGAGCGCTAAAGAATGGAAAAATCTCAGAGCACTGGAAAGTGAAAGTGCTGCCTTAGTTTCAGGTACACAATCTTCATTAAAGCATATTGATTCTCCCTTAAATAGCTGTTCTGCTCAGCCTGAATGTCTCAAATTGTTTGGAAGCAAAAGCAGCAACAAATAAAGATGTCCTTCCTAGGGAAAGGATGGCTGTTTTGCCTGTTAATCAATCTTTGACTAAGCTCCCTTAAGATTTCTTTCTCTCCGTGTGAAGCTTTGTGCGTCTCTGTGTTTTAAGCAGTGCATCTGTAGCTCTTATATTTCTCATATCTGAATATTCTAAACCAAATTAAATGGCGAAGAATCTGCTATAAAGGTTGTCTGAAGTTGCTGGTGATAAGACTTTGGACAAATCAATTAATTTGACAACATTCCTGACCCTTGGTATCTTATTATAAGATGACAAGTCTGATAGTGACAAGTGGCTTTTGTAAATTCTCTCTTTTGACTGAAAAATAGTAATGTGGTTAACACAGAGTTTAGAGCAGATGGCCGTGTATCAGTATCCACGTTTCATTACTGAGGGGCTGTACAACCTTGGGAAAGATAATTAACTTCAATTACTTTATCTCCGAAGTGAGGATGATAATAGCAACTAACTTATAGTCGAGTTTGAACAAGATTTCATGTAACATATTTAGTCTAAGGTATGATGCCTGACTGCAGTAATTAGTACTTTTCTTTGATTTCCAGCATCGGCAGCACTCCTGTTCTATATTTGAGAATTATCCTACTTTATTACTCTTAAATCAGCTGTCACTGTAGAAGCTAACTACCTGTTTTACTAGTCTCCCTCTTTGTGCTTAGGTATCTATACTAGATTTTATTAATCACATCACTGAAGCTAGCGACTTATAAATTTAGGGCTTATTTCAAATTTAATTAGTGAGGCTTGTGACACACATAAAAACCACAACCTAATTCTCAGTGGCAATGGAGGAAGTTTCACGGTGATTTTTTGGCAGTGTTCCTGTATTTATTATCTTGAAAATTCTGCTGATAATTATGGACATCCTGCAGAACACTGGAACATATATCAGTGATATTGGTGGTAACAAAATATTTGTAGTAGCAACAACTGCTAAATTGCTTAAGTGTGAATGAATGCCTAACTATGTAAGTGAGATAATGAGCACTGTGAATTTTATTATTTATTTTCTCTTCTTCTATTTATTTACTTTTTAATTTTAGTACAGGGTCTACAAGGTCTATAGGGTCTCACTATGTAGATTGGACTCATAATGTTTCTCCCGTCCTCAGCTTTCCATAGGATTACAGGTGTGCACCACCACACCCAGTCTCAATCACTGTTTCAGTGCACCCTGGGGGCAGGACTGGCATGGCAGGGGTATGGGGTATCAAACCTTACTTTACTCCACTGCACTATTTGGCTGACCTTAGTCTTTTATTTTAGATATGGTTGATTGTTCTGTTTTCTTTAAAACTTTATGCACATATATGTATCATAGACATATGTAGTGAAAGATGGAAATTGATCCTTTTCTACATATTTTGTAATTTATTTTTGAAGCTAAGGGAAAATATACCATCCAGGGCTAGAGTTTACACACAAGATATTTCATTGAGTTTAACTATTTGTTAATATCAATATACACTTGCTCCACTTAGAGGCTACAGTCATAAGCTATGCTGGGGAATAGGCAAAGATGTAAGTTCTTTATTCTATCTTAGTTATTCGCCAGCAATAAGTTTTATGCTTCAAATTTGGTCATGAATTTTCTGTAAATAATTGTGTTTTATGTTAAAATGTGTGGTGAAATGGAGTGCTAAATAAATATGCAATAATAATATGTAATTTAAAATGTATTTGAAGTAGATATTATTAATACAAGTATGATTTTGTCAAATACCTACTTTATAAGCCAAAGCAATCAACATCTTTGAAAATTCTGAAGATGAGGCTTATTTATTGGAAAAATATAAAAAATAAATGCTACAGATGTGCTTGGTTATTTTTATTAGACAAACACATACATCTGGTGAAATTATTAATACAAAAGAGTTTTTCTTTTACACATTGAAGTGCATAGAAAAAAAGGAGTACTGGGCATACTGCAAGGTACAATTTATCTATGTAATCATGAAGTAGAAGAGAATAAATCTAAAACAGAAGCAGCAGGAAATAATTTTGTGCTGAAATGCAATGTGTTTTCATCATGTTTCATGAATTTATTCTTTAACAGCAAGGCCCCTTGGGCTATTTATGGATGGGAGCAAGGCCAGAAGCGGGGCCTCACCAGCGAGCAGCAAGACAGCAATCAGCTGGGTGGAGGTTGCCCTTGTTCTGCAGTCGAAATGATACCCTAACACTCCTGGTAGATCCAGGTGAAGCTATGCAAATCTCCAAATTCATTAAAAATTGGGAATCATAAAAATATTCTTCTAATTTTATTAGAAACATTTGTGCATACAGGAATACATACATACATATATACATACATACATACCTATTTATAAACCTATGTGATTTGGTAGAAACAACCTCCATGTGCCATGTAAAGGAAGTCATTTCATTCTTTTGCATTTGTATTCTTAATGTTCTACTATAAGTCTTTGTTCTCTTTTGCCTGGATTAACACAATTTACTCAGTGTCCTAGTTATTATTCCCAATTTCAGTCCACTGTATAAAAAATAACCACCTCTAACCTTTCTTCCCAACTGCTACTTAATTCAATTTAATAACCTTTATCTGTTTCAGATGCAGAAACCAAAACCTCCCCTGAACTTCAGCACCTCTCAACTTTGCATTAGTCTTGTGTGCACACAGAATACCTTATTCCACATATCCCAATCTGATCACAGCCTATGAAACAGTACACGACATGGTCTCATGAGACAAGGTGGTCGGAATGTTCTTTTTGCCCTACATCAGTCTTCAACAGTAGGGCATTCCCTGGGAGGAGAGATCAATATCCCGAGTGTTTCTGAGCAGACTGTATCCTGTAAACCCAGGGCAGTTTTGAGAAGGGTTAGCAAGGAGACATTGGAGATCAAATAGGCAGGCACAAGGAAGAACAAGCAACCAGGGGAAGGCCGTCTGGGCAAGGACCTGGCAGTGCCCGCCACAAGGCACTGCAGTTCATTCCCTTGTGGAGTGCATGGCCTATTTCCTAGGACTTGACATAAATCTGAATACTTGACCACAGTCAGTGTTTAATCTATGTTCTTAAGAAGATGGTAGTTTTCTCAGATGATTATTCTTAGACAGATCTTAGTCTCTTCTTGACTAGATAATGACAACATGCTCTGCTGCAGTGCTCTCTGGGGTGCCTTCCCCGATTGCCCACAGACCTCCATATGTGGTTCTACAACAGCAATAATCATATTGCATTACTGCTAAGTCTAACTGAGCCTGAGTGCTGAGTGCCTCAGATTTGCTGTTACTGAAAATAGATGGGATTATCGCTGCAAGGTTAAACTCTCCTGTACATACCATAATTAAAATTAGAATGCTAGCAGCATGGCATTAAATTCATAATGCTTATATTGCAAGTGTACATTAAAAAGGCTGTACTTCAGCGTTGCATGAATTACTACATTCCTTTGGGGAAATTAAGGACAAATAAAAATTAAGTGCATGTGGTCTAAATCATGTAGGTTTTGTTGCTGTTTTCGTAGTGTTTTTCAATTACCTTGCAAAATTGTACAAGTTTTTGCGTGATCATGAAAGAAAGCTTCGGAGGTTAATTTTTCATTTAAACTTGTCTGACAAGCACTTCTGAGTTTATCTATTAATATAATGTATCATTCAGGACTAGTAAAAGTAAAATAAAAAAGCAGGAGAAAAGGATATATATATTATATTAGTATATATATAGTATAGCATATAGTATATACTTCATACTATAGTATAGATACATATCTATATATATTAGATTTGCTAAAATTATTTTCATTGTTATATAGAATTTTACATTTTATATTTCTACATTAGTTTTGCATTTAAAAATATTTTAAGGGTAAACTGCAATCACGTGACTGCAATTTTCAGAATTAGACTTTGGATTCTAATTATTTAGTAGAGAGTTTTCAAGCCACAGAAACTCTGTTCGTTATGTTGATAATTTAATCAAGAACATGATTAATGAATAAATACTTCAACATGATGTAGAAGATTTTTTTTCAGAGGATACTATTTAGAGAAAAAAAAATATGACCAAGGAAATATCCCAGAATGAAAATATAGTACCAACAGCAACTAATTCAAAAAATTAAATCTATTGTATTTAGTACTAAATATAATGTGCTAAAGCTTAAGGAACTCTCAAATTTAAAATTATTCTTAATTTAAAAGTGCCTATTATTCATGTAATTAGTGCTAGCTTTTGTAACTAACAGCTTAAAATTATTAGTGTTTAATGTAATAACATTTTACTTCTCGTTCACTTCATGGACAAATCAAGTTTTGGCACATGGTTTTCTCAGGACTCAGGGTTCATATTTCCTCACATTTTGTGTTACCCCGCTTGTCTTAATTACCTTTCTTTCAGTGCTGAGAAAAAATAGCCAACACCCGAAGTTAAAGTGGGAACAATGTATTTAGCTCAGAGTTGTAGAAGTTTCAGTGCATAATTGGCTGGTTGCAAGGCAAGGAGGGACATGGTAGAGGGGCAACAATTTGCAGCAGTGGAAGACAGCAACAGTAGCAAGAGACAACCCAAAAAAGAGTAACAAGCCTCTTTCTGCCCTTTACACTGTGTGCAGGCTACTGCCCTAGGGTGTGTGCAGTGCTCATTCCCAAAATCTCAGCATTGGACCCTGAATCAGACAATCCTAGGTTCATCTGGTTCTGAGAGCAAATGAAGTTTTAGAGGGACATGCAGAAACAAATATAATACCACTGTATCTTCTTCATTTAGCCAGTTTGAAAAACACTGAATAAAAAAAAAAACCTACATGATATTCCTTGACCTTATTGACCTGAGTAGAATCAATTATTTGATTCTAACCTCATTTCAATGTAGTGTTTAAAAATTCAGTTGCCATGTATGCTTTAAAGAATTAATCAACTGCCTCTACAATTTTAATGTTTATTTCCCCTTTGAAAATCATTTAAAACTTAATTCAACAGTGTCATGAGAAGTGGCTAAAGGGGAGACTGTGTCAAGAAATCTCCACTCTGATGAATGAATTAGTGTTCTTATTAAAGGACTGGAGGGAGCTAAAAGGCCTCTTTTTCTTGTTTAGGTTTTCAGCCATATGAAAAAGCAAAAAGAATGCTGAATTAGACAACAAATGATAGATATTAGATCTTGTCTTCCAAGCCTTCAAAACTCTAAGCAATACATTTCTGTTTTTTTTTTTTTTTAATATGGTCCAATCTTGGATATTATGTTATAGTAACACAGACTGACGCAAACTATTGTCCCTGGAGGAGGTTCCCACCTCAGTGTCATGTTGATGAGCTGAGCAAGGGTTTTGTAGTCTAATTGCTTGAGTTCACATCCTGACTGTACAGTTTTCCAGCTCTGAAATCTGGAGTGAGTTAATGTCCCCTTAAAGCCCTTTCTGAGTAAAATAGGGGTAAATAATAGTATCTGACTGATAATGCTATTTTCTGGGATAAATGCCCTAACCATTTTAATCAACTTTTTAACCATTGATTCTTATAATCTGCTATAGAAAAGCTGAGTAATATTTTCTTACTGGCATCTTTCTAACTGTATTTGTTCAAGAATTATGAAAAATATTTAATAATAATTGAAGTGTATGTAATCTTGTAACATACATGTGGAGAAAACTTCTGGAGAATTTAAATCCACTAAATTTTAATCCACTCTAGTCAAGCTTAATTCTCACCTCTAAGTGAAAATGATAAGACAAACTTGAGCAAGAAAACTTAAATGAGAATGATTCTAGCTCCAGTCCCTTACTCACCTTACTGTCATACTCAGGAAATTCCTAGATATTCATACAAATATTATGCACAAATGTTTTTCTAGGTCATGTTATGTATCAGTCAGTGCTTAATAGGGAAATGGAATCAATGCAAGACAGGCCAATATATAAGAATGCATTGATTGGCATACAGCAGCCACCATATAGTAAAGTGTTGGAGGGTGCAAAAGGTCTGTCTGTACACTGGAAAGATGAGCAACCAGTCAAAGGCCTGGAACTCAGGGTAATGTTCTGTGAAAATCAGTATCAGGAGGCCCAAGGGTCTGCAGTGAAAAGCTTCAGTCTGTGTTCTGTGTTGGAAACCAAGAGACCACTCCCAAATCCTCCACAAAAACAGAAGCACACCTGCCTTCTTTCATTCCTTTCATACTATTCTACTGACAATCCTCTCTAGGCTGTGTCTTCCATATCCAGCACTATTCTGAGCCAACTTAGTTGGTGCTACTCAAATTGACACAAT
This sequence comes from Myocastor coypus, assembly GCA_004027025.1. Classification (NCBI taxonomy): domain Eukaryota; kingdom Metazoa; phylum Chordata; class Mammalia; order Rodentia; family Myocastoridae; genus Myocastor; species Myocastor coypus. The sequence goes on along the minus strand of PVJA010013945.1, from coordinate 17,022 downwards.
CAGTTTGTTGGTTGCACTTTCAATCTAGGAAAGCATAAGAAGTAACAATGCAAAATGGAATGGTAAAAAACCAGTTGAGCCTAAAATTGAGAAATCTGTCCCTGATTATAAGTTCTCCAGAGAGAACAAATAAATATGACACATTTACAGAAGCAGCAAGATTTTGAATGGGAAAAAGTAATATTTTGGTACAACTAAGTAAACTCAGTTGATATGATTCCACTTCAGGAATACTTCAATTGTTTTTGTGTATTATAAGAGTACTTCAGCCCATTGTGAGTACTGGACAGTCACATTTTTTCTAGTTGCTTTCCTTCATCCAAAACCTTAATGTCACAAATGCTCACATCTAGATCCAGCAGTAAAATCTCACCAATATTCATTAATTATAACCTAGGTGCTGCCATAAATAAGCCTCAGAAAGTATCATAGTCCAAATGCAAATTAATTTCTGCTCTCATTACAAGGCTCATGAAACAGTCTGCTGGGTGAGCTGCCCTCATCCCAGGGCCACAGGGGAAGCAAAGCCCTGCTATTTTCTGTGTATGGCTTCCATGCCTCTGTGAAGAATTCTTCATACCAGTTAAGCCGAAGGGGCCAGAACTAATGTTTCCTCAAAATGTGCCTCTTTTATACAGACTTTCCTGGTTTCCCTTAGTCCTAATAGGTAACTTTTTTTTTTTTTTTTTAAGGTCTACAGGGTATTCAGGGTTTCACTACTAGATTGAACTCTTAGTGATCTGCCTGCTTTCAGACGCTGGGTGCACCACCACCCCCACTCTCAACTGCCTTCTCAGCATGCCCCAAGGGTGGCCAGCACAGTAGGCCTGGGATCAAACCTCTGGCCCCTTTGCCTGCTTGCAGGCGCTGTAATCTGCTGAGCTTTAGGTAACCATATATTATGATTTGTATATAGGTGTCCTCCCAAAGCCTCATGCAGCCGTGGGGGGCGACTTCTAGAGTTTGTAATTTGGGTATTGTGGGTATGGGTGCTGCACCTGTCATGAGGCAGGTAATTTGCATTTCAATGTAAGGAAGGAGGAGAAGTTAGCTGCTTGAGCTGCTGCTACTCTTCCCCAAGCTCTTTCTTGCTGTTTGCTACCACCATGAAAGGTTGCCCTCTGCCATGTACCACTCTGCTTTGGAGCCAGCTGAATGTGGACTGAAATCTTGAGTAACTGTGAACTCAATAAACCTTTTTTTCATTCATTTTGGGTATTGGGTATTTGTTCTAGTAATGAGAGAAGAGTAACTGAGACATCACTTTAGGAGATTTATCCAATGACCTGTGTCATTTGACTTGAAGTAAAGTTGAGGTTTTCCTATTTCCTGTTATCTCGCCATGGAGAAAGTCGTTATTTGATTTGTTTCTCTTCCCATAATTAGTGCAGCACCTTATTTGCTCTGAAACATAATTAATATTTAATTTCAGTTTTTTTGACTTAGTGGAAAGAAATTCTGAAAATTGAACTCATTAAAATCACCATTGGTGGCTTTATTTATTAGCAGGCTATTTTAAGGTTCAGCATATACTCTAATAAAGTCAAAGTTTAGAAAATGCATCCCAGGCTTGAACAACTGACGGCACATGTGTTACAGATGGAAAAGAACAAAAGATGCCACGATGCTTCCTACACACTAAAAATAATATAATGAAGGTTCTTTAAATAGCTATGCTTCCTTTGCATCCAGAGGATAACACAATTCACAGTGATAAAAGAGAGTTTGAGACTGAGTGGTAAAGGTAATAAATTCATTAGTAAGCAAAGAATTTATTCTTGAGAATTAAAAGAGCAACAAATTTAAATAGTAAGACTACATTCCTGTATTCCATGTTTGTTTTTATGTTTTTATTTACTTTAGGAAGGTAGAAGATTTACAGAACTCATTTTGAGTATTAAAATAAAACAGTATAAAAGTTTGAAAAGCTTCTTTAAAAATGCACTGTCGTTTTGAAATCAGTCCATTTCTAAACTTGAATCTATAAGTATGTACTTGATGTTTTCAATAGTAGACTATCAACTCTATGGTACATAAAGTAAGGCCAATTGACATAAAAAACATTTCACATGCTTAGTGGAGTTTGACCAACATCATTAAACATATCTTTTTTATCTTTTCTTTGTTTCTGAATCCTGATAGAAATAATTTTTGTTACCCTTTTAGACAAGTGATATATTTACTATGCCATATAAATAAAACTATCTGATTATTAGTAATTTAAGAGCTAATTAATGAACAATCTTATTTATTTTCTAATTAATTTTAGGTATCAATAATCTTAAAGCATTTGTAATATCTAGATAGGTATAAAATGGCCAATTTTTAATTGGCTGTCAATTTCATCTCAGTTGGAAATTAGTAAGAATTTAAAGAAAAGTAATTCCTGGGTAATGATAGTGGAATTCTGGTGACCTTAGTTGTTTCATTATATATATATATATATATATATATATATATATATATATATTAAAGTTTCCTTTTTATTTGGTGATAACATGAATCTGTTTATGTTCTGTAAGTGACCTCCGTGCTAGATGTTGTGAATAACAAGGATTTAGAGAAAGTCACAGGGAACTAACAGAACAAAATGGTAGAGAGGTGGGGAGTAAGCTTGTGGAGAGTCCTGTATCCTGCAGAGTTTAGTGCTCCCTGGAATACAAGCTGAAGATGTCTGGAGGGGTGGAATCATGTGTAAACTCAATTTAAAAGTAGACACTTGAGTTCTAGACCTATCTGCTTGTATCTAACACTCTCTACACTTTCTGCGTTGTGCAGCTTTATAGGCGAATTAACTCCCAGTGCCACAGATTCCATACTTGAAAGTGGGAAACTTAAAACAGATACATTGTATAGATTTGTACCACTACTTGAGAAATTATTCACCAATATTTCCCCTTATATTTTATTATACAATTTTATCAATTAGAAATAAGTCCTTCTTATCCTAAACATATGTTTCAGTCTGTTTCGATCTTGTAAACCCAGATAGGTGATACTGGATAATGTATAAAGAACCATATTTTGCTTCCTATAGCTTTAGAGGTTAAAAAGTTTTAAATCCAGGGGACTTCTTATAGCAAAGGCCTTATCATTCTCAAATCACTACTCCATTAGCAAAAGGACACAAGGTAAGGATGTACAAGACAGACAGAACAGATATTGAAGGGAGCAAGGGTAGTGATTTCTTATTGCTATCAGGAACCCACTCTCATAATGGGTAGTTCACCCCTGGAGTAATAATACTGAGTACCACAACTCAGCAACTGCCCAGTGATCAACTGTCCAACACATGAACTTAGAAGGACATGTTTGATCACAGCACTGTCTATTCATGTCTAAGTATTTTCACATTTATGGGAGATATAAAAAGGGCTAAACTTAAAAAGAAGTAGTGGCCAAATAGCTCTGTGGATTAAAGCACCACCCCTCCCCACCACCACAACTCCTTCCCAACCCAACCCTGGGACTGGCAAGCACATAGGTAGGAACTCTCAGCCTGTGCCCTCATGCCACCAAAACTTCTTCCCCACACAGAATCCAGGCTTGGCACATACTGTGGTACCCTGCTGCAAAATTCCACACAGCTAATCCAAGAGCTGAACATCTTGCCAGAGGAGCACAGCAGCTTTACTTCCATGAGCTTCAACAGGAAGAAGCTGAACACAGGAGCCAGACCCAACTATGTACATCTGGGCAAGATTAAACTTGGTAGATCCAAACCCAAATTTCAATAGACACTAATGGCATAACTTCACCAAAGGTATACACCAGTGGTTATAGGTCACTGCTATACAAAATGACAAAGAGAAGGAGCAAGATGTAATCTCAGGCCCCAAGCTAACCCAGAACAAAAGGAGGAGACACTAGCATAGAAGAAAATGGGAATAACACTGCTGAAATCTCTCAGTTAACGGCATCTGAAGTAAAGAAACAAATACAGACATGTATAGAGGAAGTCAGATCAGAAATGCCCACTGAAATAAAAAAGAAATCTCTCAATTAATAGTGTCTCAAGTTAAAAAAAAAACGCTGCAGAAAAGTAAAGTATAGGTGAAATCAGATCAGAAATAACTTTCAAAGTAAAAAAGGACACCTCTGACTTAACAGCATCTGAAGTAAAGGAACAATTGCAGAAAGACAGAGAGGAAATCAGATCAGAAATAATCTCTGAAGTAGAAAAAGAAAGGATACCTATAATGAAAGACTTAATAAATGCTTCGAGATAAAATATGGATAAAAAATTAGGGGCAAATAGAAAAATGATGAAATCCTTGAATGAGCTATATAAGAAAGAAATAGATCACATGAAGCACGTTCAAAGAGATGTGTAAGAAAATAAAATCTCAATCACAAGTTGACAACACCATATGAAAAAGTGAAGATAGAGTGATAGAGTTTCAGATCTTGAAGACACAGTGGCATCTAGTGAGAAGATAAGAAAAGATATCTTAAAAATGACTGGGATGCAGGAAAAATAATTCATCATCTGCAAGATGATGCAAAGATGAACAGCGTGAGGCTAATAGACATCAATGAGAAAGAAAGAGACAGTACAAATGATATAAAAAGAGTATGGGCAGAAGTAATAGCAGAAAACTTACCAAGTATGAGAAGACAATCTAATATTCTGGCAAGCACACAAAACTCAAAATAACATCAACCTGACTAAAAACACATCCAGACATATAATAGTCAAGATCCCAGAAATCCAGCAGCAGAATAATATACTAAAGCTTCTGGAGAAAAGAAACAACACATATAAAGGAAAACGCATCAGAATAAGAGCAGATATCTCTTCACAAACCATGAAGTCAAGATGAGCCTGGAGCACAGCATGGAGTTCTTCAAGTCCTCCACGAAAACAAATTCCAGCCCTGAATGCTATACCCTGCAAAACTGTATTTCAAGTTTTATGGAGAAGTTAGAATACTTTCACAACAAAGAACAACTAAACAAATTTGCAATGACAAAATCAACCCTACACAGGCTACTAAAAATATTTTAGAGAGGTACTAAAATGACAAGAACTTCATGAATGAAAACAGAAAGAACCCATAAAATAGGACAATCAATTAAACATAGCAGAAAAAGGGCAAAGCAATAGTATTATTTTTAAAAAAGCGTCAATCATAAGTCGATACAGTTATAGCCACCAATATAAATGGACTTAATTCTCCAATTAAGAGAAATAAACTGGTACCATGGATAATGATGCCAAATCCAACAATATGCTGTATACAAGAAGCACATAACTCATAACGAAACTCATAGACTAAAAATCAAGGAATAGAAAACAATATCACACGTCTAGCACCTCAGAAAAAAGCAGGGATAACAATCCTGTATGCAGATAGTCTGAATTTCAAACCAAGATCGATCAAACAAAATAAAGAAGGTCACTACATACTGGTTAGGGGAAAAGTTTAAGATGAAGAGGTAATACTAATAAATATGTACGCACCCAACACAGGAGCACCAAGCTATATAAGACAAGTCTTAATGGACATGAAAATCTAATATCCAATACCACAATTTTAACAGAAGATCATAACACCCCTTTATATCAAAAAGATCAGTCAAGCAGACAAGAAAATATCAAAGTAGTAGATCTGAACCAGAACTTGGAACAACTGGACTAGGTTGATATATACAGAGTGTTCCACCTAACCACTTCTGAATATACATTTTTTTTTCAGCTGCACACGGGAGATTTTCTAAAATCAACCACAGACAAACCTATAGGTCATGCTTAAGTATTTGCAAGGAAACAGAAATTATCTCATGTATATATTCTGACCACAGCGTAATGAAACTGAAAATAAATTAAAAAATAATCCACATGAGCCCCAGAAATACATGGAAATTAAACAACATACACCTTAGCAACCAGTGAGTTACAGATGAAATTAAATAATAAATTAAACAATACTTGCAATTTAGTGAAAATTCGACACGACTTACTGGAATTTATGGGATGAAGTAAAAATAGTTCTTGGAGGGAAATATGTAACAGTGAACTCACACATTAAGAAAACAGAATGAGAGAAATGAGAGAAATTAAATACTGTCATGCTACACCTCAACTGTCTAGAAAAAGAAGAGCAAACCAAACCCAAAGCCCAGATTCAGTAGGAAATTATAAAATTGGAGAAGAAATTAATTCAATTGAGACAAAGAAAACAATACAAAAAATTAATGAATCAAAAACCTGGTTCATTGAAAGATTAAATGAAACTGATAAGCCCCTAGCTAATCTCATCAAAAAGAGGAAAGAAAAAACTGAAATTCAAGCAATAAGGAATGAAAAAGGTGAGATTATTACAGAACCAGTTATGATTCAGAAGACCATTGATAGCTACTTTGAAAATCTTTACTCTCATAGAATTGAAGACACAGATGAAATGGACAGAATCCTAGAAAGGTACAATTTAGCAAAACTGAATGAAAAAGATATAAGAACTCTCAATAATCCAATAACAGCCAATGAAATAGAAAGTGTAATGAAAAGTCTACAGACAAAGAAAAGTCCAATTCCTTATGGATTCACTGTTGAATTCTACAATAAATTTTCAGAAGATATTATCACAATACTCTTCAATGAAATTAAAAAGGAAGCAATCCTCCCAAAATCATTCCTGGAGGCAAGTATTATACTGATACTAAAACCAGAGAAAGATGCAACTAAAAAAGAGAACTATAGGTCAATCTCTCTCATGAACATAGATACAAAACTTTTCAATAACATCCTCGCAAATAGAATACCGCAAATCATTAAGAAGATAACACAATTCTTCCCAGAGATGCAAGGATGGTTCAGTATACACAAATCTATAGATGTAATACTCTATATCATTAGAACAAAATCCAAAAACCACATGATCATCTCAATTGATGCAGACAACGCTTTTGACAAAGCCCAACACTAAACCACGCTCAAAGTACTAAATGGAAATAGATGGCTTCGACCTCAATTTGATAAATGTCATCTATGAAAATCCAAAGGCTAACATAATTTTAAGTGGGAAAAAACTGAAGTCTTTTACTCTCGGATCTGGTACAAGACAAGGATGATCTCTGTCACCACTCCTACTCAATATAGTTCTGTAATCATTAGCTAGAGCCATTAGACGAGAGAGAGAAATAAAAAAATAAGAATAGGGAAAAAAGAAATTAAGCTATCACTATTTGAAGATGACGCAATAGTCTATTTCAAAGACCCAAAAATATTCCACCAAGAAGCTGCTAGAATTAATGAGCAAATTCACTACTATAGCAGGATACAAAACCAACATCCAAACATCAATAATATCTCTTTACATGGATAACAAACACACCAGGAGAGAAATTAGAGAAACAATACCTTTTACAATAGCACTTCAGAAAATGAAATATATAGGAGTTAATCTAACTATAGAAGTAAAAGATCTTTTCAATGAAAACTACAGTACTCTGAAAAAAGACATTGTAGAGGATTTCAGAAAACGGAAAGATATTCCCTGCACCTGGATTGGAAGAACCAACATTGTGAAGATTGTCATACTCCCTATACTTCTGTACAGATTCAGTGCAATCCCTATCAAAATACCATCAACATACCTCACAGACCTGTAAGAGTCATTCCTAAAACTTATTTGGAACCAGAAAAGATGTAAAATAGCAAAGACAGTTCTGGGCACCAAAGATAATACAGAAGGCATTACAAGCCCTGACCTAAAATTATACTACAAAACCAAAGTGATAAAATCAGCATTGTATTGGCAAAAAAAAAAAATAGATCTGAGAATCAGTGAAATAGATTAGAAGATGCATAAGCAAATAAAAACTCACTTAGCCAACTTATCTTCAACAAAGAGGCCGAACATGTTTACTGGAAGAAAGATAGCCTCATTGGTGCTGGAAAAACTGGATCTCTACATGCCAAAATCTAAAACTTGACCCAGGTCTATCACAGTATTCAGACAAAGGTCTTCTATTTAGAATTTGTTAATAATGAAAAACATTAGGGTTCCCAAATTCAAAGACCCAATCCAGAAATGGGCATCTGAAATGAACATACTCTTCTCAAAAGAAGAAATTCAACATGCCTATAAATACTTGGAGTAATGCTCCACATCTCTAGCCACCCATGAAATGTGAATTAAACAAAACTTAGATACTATCTCACTCTAGAAAGAATGACTATCATAAAGAAATCAACCAACAGCAAATATTGGAGGGTCTGTGGGGAAAAACAAGCAATTCTTCACAGCTGGTTGGAATGCAGACTGATATAACCACTCTGGAAATCTGTGTGGAGACTCCTTACAAAATTAGAACTGGAAATCTCATTCTATCCAGCCATCCCCTACTGGAATTTTCCCAGAAGAACTGAAAACATCATATCATAGTGATTTTGTCCAACTACGTTCATAGCTGCACAATTTGTGATAGCCAAATCTTGGAAACAACCAAAATAATCCATTATCTGAAGAATGGTTGAAAAAGGTGTGGTGTTTTTATACAATGGAATATTACTCAGCTATAAATAATGATAAATTAAAAGACTTCATATATAATTGGATGCATCTTGAACATATACTCATAAGTAAAATAAACCAGACCTACATGTGTGAATACCATATAGTCTCCCTAGTGTAAGAACACGAAAGAAATGAAAATAGAAAGGCATAATATAGTTGATTGGAAATCAAGAACTTAGGGATTAGGCAATGAAGAGACAGCAAGCAGAAAAGTTTGGAAATGTGGCAGGAGCAAAACTATGCACTTATAAACACAGGATGAATTAGACAATGGTCCTAAGAATCCACAATAGGTTTTTGACCTTCATAGTAGCAATGCATAAGACTAAAACCATGAGTGGAATGCCTGTCATTCTGGTCTTTTAGATATGTGCTGCTTCTAATGTAACTTCAATTATTGCTATACTTTCTCTCAAGCAAATGTTTGTTTCAAAGAAAACAAACAACAAAAAAGCAATTAAACAGCATATAAGACAAGAGGAAATACCATAGGATTGACCTGCTACAATTTTGTATATGGTTAGATTTCTAAATTTCTGGCTAAAAATGTGTAACTGTTTTTTTTTAAATCACATTCTATTCTATAGGGACTTATTAGAGAATCAATGATTGATGGAAAATATCACTTCCATGTAAAGTCTAAGGCATTTAATATTCAGAAAGACAATGATGTTAAACTCAAGTACCTATGTTATAAAGCAGTGATTCTCAACCTTTCTAATGCCTTGACCCCACAATACAGTTCCTCATGTTGCGGTGACCCCAAACCAAAATATAATTTTGGTGGCTACTTCAAAACTGTAATTCCAAATAAATAACATTTTCCAATGGCTTTAGCAGACCCCTGTGTTTTGGTTGTTCAACCCCTGCTGGGGTCATGACCCACAGGTTGAGAACCGCTGTTATAAAGTAATACTATCACTAAGCGTCTCTTCTGTGGGGTTAACAACTTAAGTTTGCAGGCAAAAAAATTTGAGAAAAAGAAGGGCTATAAGGATAGACAGTATTTTGGCCCTAGCCCTTCAAGGTCAGTGAGGACTCTGGACATAAGAGAACCTATACTGTAACATCCTATAACTCAGTGGTGTCCCAAATTTTCTGTTTAAGGACATTATGGGACCACAGAGGAAAGAGATCAATGATGTATAGTGTGCCTAAGGAGAGTCACCTAGAGAGGAAACATTCTCTCAGGCTTTCACAGAGGTCAAACTAGTCAAGCAATGTCCTGACTCATCCAGATGGCTAACACTGATAAAAGTTCTACAAAATGCTGTACCTGGTTTCAGAATAAATCCTAAGGGTATTTGATTGACTTTGTCAGATACAAAAGTTACATTTTTTGTTCTGTAGATCTTGCTTTGACTTGGTCTTAACCATCCAGCAGAAAAGTTTAACCATGAGGCATAAAATGTAAAGCCAGATTAGTATGCTGAGGTATACAAGGCTCAAGTCAATAGCTTCAGACATTGCCAGTTCTGCCAATAACTCACTACTCTTATGGAATATTGTGCTATATATACAACTACTTTCTCTTAGTTCAATGAGAATAAATGTTTGTACCAATAGTGATTAGAAAAATTATCATGTCTGCATCTTGTACTCTGAACAGGTACTATGAAGGCAATAATATGCACTGTATTAATTATTGTGGCTGTCCTACTAACATGTTTTGAAACTATCTCATTGTTATTTATTATTTAAAGCAATAAAAATGAAAAAAAATTAATAATGATTGTTATATTAGGTATTTTTGTCATCAAATCTGTTGTTCAGATTACCAGATACAGGGATGCAAGATTGGTGAAACAATAAAAACCCTTTCTTTCAATAATAATAATAATAAAAATGCCTACAAGTCAGTGCAGGAGCGAGGGTTCCATCCCAAGGCTTACTATGCTGACATGCCCTCTCACCCCGCTGCCATCTTGAGATACCAAGTAAGGCTGGGTGTTGTGGCTCATGTCTATAATCTCAGCTATTGTGGGGCTATAAACAAGCAGATCACTGCAAGTCCAATAGTCCAGTCTAGTTTTGAGACCCTGAACACCCTGTAGACCCCTAAAATACAAACAGAAGAAAAGGAAGTGCTAAAATACATTTTATTTTAATTTGCAAAGTAACCAAAGTCCCCCCTTTTTTAGTAAATAACATCATTAGCAATGCTTTTTTTTTCTCTCTCAATAAATGAGGAAATTTTAGTTTAATACTTCTGGTGTGGCAATGTTATTTTATCTTCAAAGGATAGCTTTTGTGCATTTAAAATAGATTGCAACCCACACTCACTTATACCTAAGATCAGAAAAATTGAAACTTCTATCTTTTTGTGAAAAGCAAAATTTAAGCAACATTTAAGTAAATTTGTCTGTGGCTTTTCCTTTGAGTTAGTGTCTAAACGACACTCTCACAATCACACTAGATAATATTTAAAAGTTTTGTCCATATTTTACTACTTGAAGTTGTTGATTTATAAAATTAATGACGAGCCATTAGGATAGCTGAGTGGATTAAGGAGCCTGATTAGGCAAATAGCGGGGAGAGGACTGTGGTTCAGTCCCTGGCACCACTTGCCATGTTAGCCCTATCCCGAGACTAAGCCAGCCAGAGTCTAGGCCTAGTTGTGCACTCCTATAATATCAGCGCTGGAAAAGCTGTAAACCAGAAAGACAAAAAAACAAAAAAAAAAACAAAAAAAAAAAAAAAAAA
>PVJA010013944.1:0-48451 GCA_004027025.1 Myocastor coypus | reverse complement strand
CCCTGCCCTCAGGGCAGGCTGAGCCGGCCATAAAAATAAAGAAACAAACAAAAGTTCTGCAACAAGAAAAAAAAAATTCTAATTTGGACTCCGGTCTGGCCTCTGTTTGTGAACCCATAACAATTAATAGTTCAACAATTGGCCTTCAAAAATGCAAATAAAAGGTGTAAAGAGGCCTTAAGAGCCCAGCAAAAGCTAGCTGCCCAGCCTGAGAGGATCTGGATTTGTGCGGATACTAGCTCCTCATAGGTAGAGGGCTGCCTTGGCTGTGGCTGTTACTCGAGTTATTCAGCCACAGTGGACAAAAGGGGGAAAAATAAGGTTGTTTGTTCCCACTGTGGGGACAAGGGACACTTAGCCTGAAACCCTTCTGCTGCATCACAGAGAACACAGCCTTTATCTGTCTCTTCAATAAAACCTTCCAGTCTACGTACTAGATGTAGTCGAGGGTACCACTGGGCAAGCGACTGTAGATCTACAGAAAAATAAGGATTGGCTGATTAAAGGAAAAGCATTTGAAAGAACTTTTTCAAATGTGAGTGTGGATGGCCTCCAGGTAAGGCAGTTGGGGTGCCTACCTGGAGAGATACAAAGGGCCATTCCTGCAGGAATAGAGCTTAGCAGAAAAGCAGGAAGTAGAGTGGTTCTCCCTCCATTACATTTGACACGAAAAGAAAAGTTTACATTTTCTCCTTAAAGTGATTAAATTAAAAAGGCTGTTTCCACCCTAAAGATAAAAACGATATGTTTAAAAAAAATTCCGGAAGATTTACAATAATGGGGCTATTTTTAAAAATTACGTAAAAATTCCTTCAATTTCCAATAAGACTGATTGCTTGTTTTATGGCCCTAAATTATATATATATTATATATAATACATATATATATAATACATACATTATATATAATATTATATATATATATATATATATATATATATATATATATATTCGTCTCCATCCCAAAGATAAAAACAAAAAACTTTTTACTTTTAGTTTACCCTCTTAAAGGTCAGACCCCTATGTGCTGCTTCCAGTGGTATTGTCTACCACAAGGCATGGTGAATAGTCCAACCCTGTGCCAAGCATTTGTGGGTACAGCCATTCGGTCAGTGGGACAGGCCTCTCCATCTGCATGCATTATCTGTTACGTAGATGGCCTTCTCTTGGTACATGAGTCCCCATCCATTTTACATTGCGTGTTTATCCAATTAGATGATACCCTCTGAAATGCAGGCCTAGTGATGGCCCCTGAAAACTATGGCACCGTTTTCATATGTGCAACACCTTATTCAACGAGACAAATTGTGCCCCAAACTATTCAGAACAAGATTAGACATTTTGCAACCCTAAATGATTTTCAGACTCTACTTGGCAACGATAATTGGCCCTGCCCAACTCTTAAGCTAACTCCTTACGTAGTAGTTAATTCCTCTCCTTGACATTCTCAAGGGAGACTCAGCTCCTACTTCTAAAAAGAACACTTACACTAGAGGCTAAGATTTTCCCAGCTCAGTATATGCCCACTGGGGTTCTTTGGCAGTCTCAGAGTGCCTTCCAATGGCTACTCATGCCACATACTCCACACAAAACTTCACTCCCTCTGATGCTACTCAGCAAGCTTCTGCATCTCATGCCACTTTTCATCAAAACACTTCTACCTGACGTGAAATGTCATATTTGACTCAAAGATAGGCCCGGGAAACTGTTAAATGATGTTCTTCATGTATAAAACACTATTAACCTTTTAAATTCTGTGAAAAATGGAAGTACAGCAGCAGAAAGACAATTCCATCAAATAACAGCAAAAGGATAAAAAGTGTCCTCTGGAGAGAACTCCATACTGGACAATGGAAGGGACCCAGTCCTCTACTAACGTGGGGGAGGGTATGCTTGTGCTTTTCCAGAGAATGCTGAATGACCCCTTTGGGTATCAGAGTGCACTGTCGAGCTACACCATGAAGCCAGATTTGGAGAAGTTAATGAGGAGGCCAGATCCAACATAGGGCCTAATAAAGAAACTTACAAAGTGGAAATCTAATGTCTAAATTGATGGTAAAATATATAAAAATAACTGATCTACATTTTACTAGTATTATGAGACAAAAGAATTCCTTCCAAACTTTTTTGATAAAGATCTCTAGTGACAAATAACAAAATCTGACTAATCTATTTACAATTATAAATTTCAAAAAAAATTGCAATAGACTTACTATAAGTTAATCTGGCCAGAAATGCATAGTCAGGGCTAGCCAAATACCTCAGTGGATTAAAGCACCTTCAAGCAGGTGCAGAGGCCAGGGGTTTGATCTCCAGGCCTGCGGTGCTGGCCCCACCCCTGGGATGCACTGAGAAGGCAATTGAGACTAGGTGTGGTAGCATGTGCCTATAATCCCAGCTCTTGGAGGCTGTAAACAGGCAAATCACTACGAGTCTGATCTACTAGTGAGACCTCAAACACCCTATAGACCCTTCCCTAAAATAAAAAAAAAAATGCATAGTTGGGTGCACCCATAATTTTGTAATGAGAGTTATTTGTGTGCATGGTATATTTGTCTATGTGTATGTCATACTGTGGACAGCTGTTCCCTTTTACTTTGCTGATCATTTGTTCATAATACTCTATGGGGATAGGGTTTAAAAGGATGCTTTTTCCTAAGTTACCAGCTGGTCTAAGTCATATCAAAATTGGTTGATACACAAAGTTTATAAAAAAAGTTTAAATTAATTAAAAAAAATCTTTAGAGTGGGGACTAATTATCAGAGAGAAGTTCAATTAATGTATAAGAGGTGTGGACAGCCTTTTTGTTCAGTAATGAGGAGCTCCCAATAATCTCTATAGTCTCTTAGGAGATACCCTCAATAAATTGGCCATTGGTTGAAAGGTAAAAGTCTTTCAGAAAAATTACAGTTGGGTTTTCTCTTAAAAATTGTTTCAGTATTCAACTAAATTAAGAAACAAAGGTTTGCACATGTGTATGGTAACGCATTATTGTTAATCTCACGGTGTCTTAAGTGTATCCATAATTCCAAGTGTACGGGTCTTCTAAAATGTTAAACAAAGACTGCTTAGTGTAATAAGACTTTCACATTCAGAAGAAAAGGGAGAGGAGAGAAAGAAAAAGCCTTGCGATATATATCCTATTTAAGGATAATTAGTTTGGTACAAAATTCTTATGTACAGGCCGGCGAGATGGCTCAGTGGTCTAAAGCACCTGCTTTGGAAAGCTTAGGCAGCCTCAACGACTGTGGTTTGATCCTCGCACCACATGCTGCTTCAGCCCCACCTTCAGGGCAGGCTGAGTTGGCCATAATATATATAAAAAATTCTTATGTATTAGGTAGCAAAAATTATGTCAAAACAAAAATATAAGAATGTCCAGGGCCCGGTGGGATGGCTCAGTGGTCTAAAGCGCCTGCTTGGGAGCTTGGGCGGTTTCAGGGACCGCGGTTCGATCCCCAGCACCACATGCTGCGCCAGCCTTGCCCTCGGGGTGGGCTGAGCCGGCCATAAAAAATGAGTGAATAAACAAAGGTTCTGAAACAAGAAAAAAAAAATAAATAAAAATTTAAAAAATTTAAAAAAAAAGAATGTCCAAAAAGTCATAGGATTGTCCTGCTACAATGTTGTACATGGTTTGATTTCTAAATTTCTGTGTGAAAATGTGTAGTTGTTTTTTGACATTCAATACGGAATTAAATATTAGAATATCCATGATTGTTAGAAAATTATGTCTAAGGTGTTTGATATTCAGATAAATAGTACTTTAAGCTTAATTGTCTCTGTTACATGGTAATAAAGTCACTATGCTTCTCTTCTGGATGTTTAACAACTAAAATTTACTGACCAAAAATTAGAGATAGATGGGCTAAAAGGGTAGCCAATATTTTGGCCCTAGCCCTTCAAGGTCAGTGAGGACTCAGGACATAAGAGAACCTCTACTGCGACATCCTGTAACTCAGTGGTGTCCCAAACTTTTTGGTCAAGGAGATTATGGGACCACAGAAGAAAGTGATCAATGATGTGTAGTGTGCCTGCAGAGAAGAAAAAAAAGAACTCTCAGGCTCTCACAGAAAACAAATTGGTCAAGCAATGGCCATGACTCATCCAAGCTACCTTACTTATGGCTGACACTGACAGAAGATCTAAGAGGTGCTGTACATGGTTCCATGTAAATCCCGAGGAGATTTAACTGACCTGGTCGGATAGCAAAAATTACATTAGTGCTAAGTCTTGCTTTAACTTTGCCTTAACCAGCCAGCAGAAAAGTATAACTACGATATATCAAAAGTAATGCCATATTAATATGCTATACTGTAAAAGGTTCAAGTCAACAACTTCTAACAATTACCAGCTGTACTGATAACTTACTATTATAATGGACTATTGGATAATGCAGGGTTATATTGCTGAATTCAAGTACCTACAATCTGGCATCAAGTATGAAAAGGTGCTCTAAACATTTCTCCAAATACAGCTTCTCTAGCTGCAATGGAACACCCATCTCTGACAAAACAAAACAAAAAAGGGGGATATGCAGGGAGCCTCGCAAGCTGGAAAATCAGTCAAAGGTGTGTAGGCAGGATTAGGCCTCAGTGCCTAAAGCAAACAAGCTCCCTCAGTCCTGAGACAAGCATCCTGACTGGTTAATGTCTGACACTAGTCACTAGGCAACCCTGTGTTATGAGTTACTAACTTTGCAAAAGGTATAAAGGTAGGTTTCATTGTGCTGGCACATGAGTCTTGTCCATCAGGGAGACTACCTACCACCTAGCCTAGCTTTGGTCTTCTTGTCTATCTAATTCATGTCGCTGTGTCTCCCTGGGTAGAACCATTCGTAGTAAGACCAACACATCCCTACATCTGTGGGAACGTAGAATCTTAGGAAAGGTAGCTTTCATTATTAACATTTCTATTTATAACCATCGATATCACTGGAACTAGTGAGACCAAAGGGCTTTGATTTTGATCTCTATAGAGTAGTAACTTTCTTTCTTTTTTTATATAAGTTTTTGACATAGGGTCTCGCTATGCAGTTGAGGCTGGCCTTGAGCTCACTTTTGTAGCCCAGGCTGGTCTTGAACTTGCACCGATCCTCCTGCCTCAGCCTCCCGAGTGCTGGGATTACAGCCATGAGCCACCACGCCCAGCTTAGAGTAGTAACTTTCAATCAAGGGAGATTTCTATTGCCACAGTATAACTGTCTTTATTATTATTATTTTTTTTTTTTTGGAAACGAACTCACAATCTTGCACTTGTCAGGTGGATACTTTGCCACTGAGCTATATCCCTGACTGCCATGAAACAATTGCCAATGTTTTCAGATCCTTTTACTTGTTACACCGTGGTAGGCAATGGTACTACACATCCTACAGTACAAAGGGAAACCCTCTACAGTGAAGTGTTATCCTTTCCCAAATGTCAATACTGAGGTCAACAAATGCTGCTATAGAGTGACACACAAATTTGAGTAGACACAGTAAACTCACCCTTTCCATTTTTAGTATTCTCTTTTGGTCTTTGTGGTACTGAGGACTGAGCTCAAGGTCTTCATGCTCAGCTGAAATCCCAGCCCTTATTATTTTGAGACAGGGTTTTGCAAAGTCATTGAGTTGTCCAGGGTCCACATGACTTGTGATTATCTTGCCTCAGCCTCTCAGCATTTTGAGATATGAATTTACTGGTCAAGATTGCCAAAACAGGACTCCAGAAGCATTGAAAGCGAGGCATCAATGTATATTCTTGCAAAAGTAGTGCCCATACACACAGACAGGCATATTAAAGTTAAGAAGCTATGTGCTTTTATTCCTAACTCACAAGAATCCCTCCTCCCATCCTCATGGCCTGGAGCCCATGGTTCACAATCTATCCTGAGCAATCTGTCTCAGCCCACACCTGTTTCCCCACCCCACCAATTTCCTGTTTTCTATTCTTTCTCTGCTTTCCTTTCCATAGTTATTTATGACATTTTGGTTTTTCAGGACCGCAATCCAGGAAAACATGTTCAGTGATTATCACTCACCTTGTCTGTAGTGTGAGTCTTTTTATAGCTTGTGTGCTTCTGTCCTTCCTGTCCACTATCTGATGTGACTAATTCTGTAAGGGCTTAATACAGTGGCTAATGAAATACTGGCCAATTACAAATATTTGTAACTTGGGGCTGGGGAGATAGCTCTGTGGTACAAGTGCCTGCCTGGCAAGTGCAAGATCATGAGTTTGAACCTTGATCCCACAAAAGAAAAGAATATTTGTAACTCTTAGAACAAGCTGGGATTACAGATGTGTGTCACCATGCCAGTATTACTTGATTTGTAGAAGAACTTGTTTCAGAATCATTTTGATTGTTTAAACGAAGAATATAGGGACTATATCATTAGATCTACCAAATCAGTGGTACGGTCAGGGAATATGCATTTGTTTTTCACAAATCCCAGGTCATTCTGATGCTCACTAAGATTTGGTCATTACCACTTTATACTTTTCATACAAAATTTATTTTTGCTACACTGGTACATTTTAGTTATACAATGATAACATTCATCATAGGGAATTTATACCTCTATATCATATAACTTGCTTCTTTTCTATTCCCCTCCCCTCCCTTCAACTCCAATTCCCTTTTTCTTTTTTTTTTCCTTTTTTTTTTAAGGGAAGGGTCTATAGGGTGTTCATGGCCTCACTACTAGATTGGACTTATAGTGATCCGCCTGTTTACAGCCCCTCCCAAGAGCTGGGATTAGAAGCACATGCCACCATGCCCAATTCCCTTCTCACCATGTCTCATTGGGGATCAAATCCCCTGGCCCCTGTGCCTACTTGCAGGTGCTATAATCCAATGAGCAATTTGGCTGGCCCTCTTTCCTTCTTTATTTAGTTAAAAATATTGTTAAATTCTTTGAATGAAGTCAAATAAACAAAAATACTTAATCTTATAACCCATTTATTTTTTACCTTTATGTTATTAAACTTTAAATGGTACTAAAGGGGGGGCCCGGCGGGATGGCTCAGTGGTCTAAAGCGCCTGCTTAGGAAAGCTTGGGCGGCTGCAGGGATCGCTGGCACCACATGCTGCGCCAGCCCTGGCCTCAGGGCAGGCTGAGCCGACCATAAAAAATGAATAAATAAACAAACAAAATTATTTTAAAAAATAAATGGTACTAAAGGCAATGATCCTATTTGTTATAATTACTCATTTCCTTTTTTTTTACTTATTATTATTTTTTTTCTTGTTTTAGAACCTTTGTTTGTTTATTCACTCATTTTTTTTTTTTATGGCCGGCTCAGCCCACCCTGGGGGCAGGGCTGGCGCAGCATGTGGTGCCGGGGATCGAACCGCGGTCCCTGAAGTTGCCCAAGATTCCCCAAGGAGGCGCTTTAGACCACTGAGCCATCCTGCCAGGCCCCTCATTTCCTTTAATAGAAATTTCCTGTTTAAAATTTTTCTGGTACATGGTCGCAGTACATAATGGTTACATTCCTTAGGGGAATTGATACAAGCACATAATAGATCTTAATCACCCCCCACCTTTGTTACTCAGCTAATCGGTCACTTTACTCATCTTTACATTTTTGGTTTTACTGTTCTTGGAATTTCATGATCAATTTCACTTGCTTTTCATTGTTCCCAGGTAACATTGTGGATTATATGTCACATGCATAGGGTACTGAATGAGGGCAGCTTTGGATGAGTTTAATATACTTAGTACTATATATATCCAAAGATAATAAGAAATCTGTATTATATGTATTTATATGTTTAATACATGTATAGATGTGGGGGTTGGACACATGCAGGTATGCACAGGTAATCTGCTTAAACCCAAACTTCTGGCAGAAATGATGAGTTTTTCTTTCCATGCTTTTTAGTTTAGTCTCTACTGTACCAAAACTCCAAAACCATACCTCAGTTTCCACATCAGGAACATCAGACCTGCCATGACACTGAGCAGCACAGCTTCTAGACATGGAAGTTATAGCTGTAAGTATATAGTGACTTAAAGCTGCTTCTGTGGGAAAATAGCACCCTCTATTCATTGCCCCATGGTACTGACAAGACTTGATACTATATTAGACTGGTTTATGTACATGCCTAAGTTTCCTAGTTAGTCTCAATGCACCTGAGGAGCTGGACTATATTTACATCTCCTATGTTTTTCTTCTGTATGTTTGTATCTCCTAAACTTCGTTTATATTTCCTATACTGTTTTGCGAATAGCAGGCTTTCAAGAAATGTTTGTTAAATAAAGGAAGGAATGGAATTCTTGCTTTTATAGCCTACTGGTATCAAAGCTATCTTCCCTCAGGCCCTCAAGAGTCCAATCACTTTCTACGCAAATTACTCCCACTTTTCCAGCTCAGACAAGACAGTAGTGAATGTCAACTTATCAGTAATTTTTAATATCAGTTCCACAAAACTTTTCCAAAGTGGCCAGAACTACTATTACCATTAAACTGACCAGAACTCACTATGTTTAAGATGCCGAAGGGAACAGAATAAGATGAAAGACTCAGTTCCCTAGAGAACCTAAATCTCTAAAATTATTTCCTACATTAGCATTTCTCATTCTGATCTTAACAGATGTATATGAAAATGAATTGCAGTCATACATCTAGAAAATCTTTTTTTTAAAGAATTATTTATTTTTTTATTATTTTTATTCTTGTTTCAGAACCTTTGTTTATTGACTCATTTTTATGGCTGGGACAGCATGTGGTGCTGGGGATCGAACCACGGTCCCTGAAGCCACCCGAGCTTCCCCAAGCAGGTGCTTTAGACCCCTGAGCCATCCCGCCGGGCCCCACACCTAGAAAATCTTGATTCATGGTTAAACACACTTTTATAATGCCAGATTTCATAGGACTTCTAATGTTAGTGGGTATCTTGACTCTGAAGGACAGGGCTAGAATATGATTTCTAAAATTCATCTGACTATCAAATGCTCTCACTTGAAAGCATTTCTGAAGTTAATGTCTGTATTTATTTGTTTGTTTATTTATTTATTTATTTATTGGCTCAGGCTGCTTTAAGGGTGTGTCTGGGGATCAAACTACTGCCCCCTGTGCCTGACTTGACTGCCCGCACAGGTGCTTAAACTACTGAGAGAACATGAAAGCCCCCTGATATTAATGTTTTTCAGAAAGCACTCAAAGTATTCCTTAGGTGTTCTTTCCTCACATTTTGGCTGGCACAGGCAGAAACCCAATATAATATAGCAAAAAATGGAATGAAAGAGGAGCTGTATTGCCGGAACAGAAACTAGAATTTCTTTCTAGTTGCATGAAGACCAAATATAATGCACATAAAATAAAATAAAATAAAATAAAATAAAATAAAATGAAGTTCTATGAAAACCAAACCTTTAGGAGTTACTTAGCTTATCTATGAGACTGAAGTGATTGTTCCTGGAGAAGCTGTACATATGTTTCATCCTATTTACAAGGTTTTTTTGGACCATTAACCCAAATGCCAAGGTCCTACATGAGGAGGTGGTCAAAAAGTTCCAATATTTCTCAATTAATTTTTCAATTAATTTTATTAATTTTAATAAGAAAGAAATAACAATGAGACAGTTTCAAGACATGTTAGGACAGCTACAATAGTTAATATAATGCATGTTGTTGTGTTCATAGCAGTTGTTCAGAGCTTACTTATTTTCTATGTGCTACCTATAGGAAAAGTCTTATTTGTATCCCTTTTGGACAAGAGGGTATATGATGCACATAAAATGTTTCATCCTATTTCATCCTATTTTTATCCTATTTGCCCTGAGCTTAACAGGAGAAATGAAATGTTGTTAGGACCTGTAGTTAAATCTACAAGTTCCTCAGGGTTTCCAGGTACCCTGGGCCCTTCCCCCTTTATCACTAGATAGTACAATGAAAAGGTATGTCACAGAAGGTAAAAAGAAGCATGGATGAAAGAGGAACTGTATAGCCAG
Source organism: Myocastor coypus (assembly GCA_004027025.1). Classification (NCBI taxonomy): domain Eukaryota; kingdom Metazoa; phylum Chordata; class Mammalia; order Rodentia; family Myocastoridae; genus Myocastor; species Myocastor coypus. The sequence continues at coordinate 38,513 of PVJA010013944.1, read as the reverse complement.
AATGGAAACTAAAATTTTCTTGTAGTTATATGAAAGCCAAATATTTAATGCAAATAAAATAAAACAAAATGAAGTTCTATGAAAACAAAACCTTGAAGAATTACTTAGCTTATAAAAAAAAAATAGGGTCTCACTACTAGAATGCTGGCTAAGTTGTTAGAAACTGAGTTCATCCACGTTATATGTCATAGCGATTGAGGGTGATGTAGCCCTGACCTTCTGCTGGGTCACTTTAGTGAAATCACTTCATTGATGGCTCCAGGATCATGATATCACCATGGCAAAAGCAAGATGATGACATGAAGTGGGTAGGAAAGTGGACCACAAACCATGTGACTCTCAGTACAATCTTCCTAGCATCTGAACATTATAAACGCATTTTAAAAAAATCTACTGATTGGTAAAAATTAGATATTCAGTAATTCTCCACTGGTAGATGCACAAATAATTATGTGTATTAACAGTTGTACCCAGGTCTGAGCCTCAGGGTTTATTTTTACCACCTGATGATGGTCAGCAAGTGTAAACCAGAGTAATATCCTCCTCGCACTCCCTCTGAAGCCTGATAATTTTTTCAGAGACATTTACCTATGGGATATGGCTGTGGAAACTAGGCCACTGGGTACTTTGGAAAATGCAAAATTAAACCTCAGTTTGCAGTTCACGTTATCATTTGAGTCTGACAAATAACAAGAGAGCTATGGAAATGAAGGGAAATGGGTGAGTTCACCAATTGCTTATCATTTGAAAAATCTAACATGAGAAAAAATTTCTAAAACCAAGAGGACTTACTTCTGGTCATTAGGATCAAAGCATTTATTATACTGAACGATTAACACTCAACTTTTCTGTGATTTCGATAAGAACTGTCTTCTAGGGGCCCAGCAGGATAGCTCAGAGGTATAAAGCGCCTGCTTAGGAAAGCTTGGGTGGCTGCAGGGACTGCAGTTTGATCCCTGGCACCACATGCTGCAACAGCCCTGCCCTCAGGGCAGGCTGAGCTGGCCATAAAAATAAATAAACAAAAGTTCTGAAACAAGAAAAAAATAAAATAAAATAATTAAAAATTACAAAAAGAATTGTTTTCTAGTTGCATGAAAACCAAATACACTGCAAATAAAATAAAATGAAGTTCTATGCAAACAGAACCTGTGTTACTTAGCTTATCTAGGAGACTGAAGTGATTGTTCCCAGAGAATCTGCACATATAATGTTTTATCCTATTTACAAAGCTCTTTGGGCCATTATAACCCAAAACCCAAGGTCTCACATGAGGAGGTGGTCACACAAACTTCCACTATTTTCTTTTTATGGCCAGTTCAGCCTTCCCTGGGGTTGGTGCTGGCATAGCATGTGATACTGGGGATCGAACCATGGTACCTATGGTTTCCTAAGATTTCCTAAGCAGGCACTTTAGATGGCTGAACCATCTCACCAGTCCTCCATTATTTCTCAATGATTAGTTAGGAACAATTCCTATAGTGACTTAACCCCTACTAAAAGTGGATCACTCTGAGTCTGATCTGTGAGTCTAATCTGTGTAGTGAGATATTGTAGACCAGTGGTTCTCAACCTTTCTAATGCTGTGACCCCACAATACAGTTCCTCATGTTGCAGTGACCCCAATCCACAAAATAATTTTGGTGGCTACTTCAAATTACTAATTCCAATCAATAACATTTCACCATGGCATAGCATGGGTTTAAATATATGTTTTCCAATGGCTTTAGGCGACCCCTGTGGTTTGGTTGTTCAACCCCCGCCAGGGTCTCGACCCACAGGTTGAGAACTGCTGCTGTAGACCATGTACTAAATACATTTTAAAAAGATATGGGCATAAAAGTGAATGGAAGTAAGATTGAAAGAATTCTATGATACTGTGAAATTCTTGGCATTGCTCAGTGGTAGTTTAAGGCACTATTTTTGGTCTCCACACACTGCAAGCCAAAAAAAAAATCTGTGGATGGATGGCAGTTTAGGGTCAACAACATGTGAGGGTACTTAATGTCACTGAATTTTACACCTCAAAATGGTGACTATGGTAACTTTTATTATTTGTGTATGCCACATTTTGTGAAAGAAAACGAAGCAAAAAAATGTAGTATCTAACTTCATGCTTATATTGAGCTGTAGCTTCCAGTGAGCAGTAATTTTATATTCTAAATACCAAATCAGAGGTTCATCTCTGAAAATACGGGAAAAGAACCCCTTAGAAGAAATGGCTACTGTTTACTAGTTCTTTAGCAGGGGAGGGATGTTCGCCTCACTGCTAGGGATAGAAGCCAGCAGTTGGGCATGCTAGGCAAGCACTATTAGCAATGAGCTACAATCCCCATTCCAGTGTAAACCTTTAAGAGCAGTTCTGTTATTTGGTAATCTACAAGTAACAAGTGAATTCTTTTCAAAATTGAATGGGTAAAAGAATAAGGGCTATTAAAATTACTCTCTATATGTAATATTGGATAGCATACTGCCCACTCATTGGGGAATTCCAATGAGGTAAAACATTTTAAAAGCACATGGGAGATGGAAGGCAATACTAGAACCAGGAAGGTGCAATTAAAAGGAGACAAAGACCAGATAAGCAACAACCCTGCAAAGGTTCAACACCTTTGGCTTCTTGAGTTTCCTTTTGAGAGAGATTGAAAGTGAAAACACAACTTCCTCTGGAGATAAAAAGAAATGCCACCCATGAGTTAATACAGAAAAGGTCCCAAAAGAAGTTTAAAGTTATATGTTACTTATTAAAAAAAATTCTAAGGGGCTAAACAATTATACCTGCTAAACATTAGGACAAACTCACAAGAAACTTATTCTTTACAAATTTTTATGTGGCCTACTGGCTAAAACTTACTTCGTCTCACAGCAACAACAAAATTTACTTAGTATTCCAGGACACACACATTCTGAAAAGCTTTTATATCAGGCGTTGGCATGGAAACCTGAATTAAATGGCTGTGGGGAGAAAAGAACCAATACTAGGGAAAAAGTGCTTGCTGGGCTGTTACTATGTATCAGAAAAACCTGTTGTTTTAAATAAATCTTTATCACAACTCTAAAAACAAACATGTAATAAATATTTATAGTCTGTAGCTTTACTTAGAGAAGATGTAAAAAGCAGAAAAAAGCAAGCACACATAATTATTTTAACTTTCCATTCAAAGCAGCTTCTGAAAAATGCTTTGCTCCATTTCGGGCTGGGTTCTCCCTCTCTGCATCCTTCATCCAACATGCATTATGGTCTGAAGAACCCATGAGAGGACTGATAATTTGCTTCTTACTGTCCAAGACTTGGCATATCAAAACTTAACAAAAGGTCACCACAACTCAATGAAATTTGTGTACAGAACAATGATGAAGCATCATATTTCCTAATGCAAGTAATAAATCAAGCCAATAGGGTCAGCTATTTCCCTTACATTCAAAAGAAAATTACAGTCTGAGGGGCCTGGCTGGATAGCTCAATGGTCTAAAGCGCCTGCTTGGGAAAGCTTGGGCAGCTTTAGGGACTGTGGTTCAATCCCCAGCACCACATGCTGCACCAGCCCTGCCCTCAGGGTGGGCTGAGCGGGCCACGAAAGTGAGTGAACAAATAAGCAAAAGTTCTGAAACAAGAAAAAAAATAAAAAATAAAGAAAAAAATTACAGTCTGAAAATGTTTTGAACATATTATTGTTTTTTGTGGGACTGGGGTTCGAACTCATGACCTTGTACTTGCCAGGCAGGCACTTGTGCCACAGAGCTATCTCCCCAGTCCCTGAACATATTGTTGATTCCATTTTAAATCCATCTTTTAGATAAAGACATGATAAATTTATATTAATTTTTCAGATGATATATAGTTCCCCAAATAAAACCATATCAAATTAGCAATATTCATAAAATCTTCACTGTAGCCATTTTAGTGTTTTATCAAAAGAATATACTGTATTAGATTATAAAATCAGGATTGTCACAAGACACTACAGAGTATCACAAAGACAACATGTATTATTAGCCCACTACATTATTTTTTTGTAGAAATTCTTTATATCCCCCTAGGGGCCCGGCAGGATGGCTCAGTGGTCTCAAGCTCCTGCAGGTGGCTGCAGGGACCACAGTTCTATCCCCGGCACCACATGCTGCATCAGCCCTGTCCTCAGGGCAGGCTGAGCCAGCCATGAAAATAAATAAACAAACAAAAGTTCTGAAACAAGAAAAAATTTTTAAAAATAAAATAAAAAGTTACTATAAAAAAAGAAATTCTTTATATCCCCCTAGAAGGTGACACAATAGTGAGCTATTTTTAAATAAATGGAATATCTATTATACTGCTTATTAACAATCTTATCTGGAATAATGAACTAAAAACCTTCCTGCTTTTCCTGTTACCCACTGTATTTATAGTTTTCTAATCATCCTAAAAGCACCTACTATACCAAGTATTATAATAGTTTTATTGTTTGGGGGCCAAAGAACTGAGTAAAATGACTGCCAGTACTGCATATGAAGATACAATAAAGGGAGCCGGGCATGGTACTGCATGTGTATAATCCCAGCACTCAGGAGGATTAGGCACAAGGATTGAGGCAAGTTCAAAGACAGCCTGGGCTACAAAGTGAGCTCAGAGTCAGCCTGAACTGTATAGTGAGACCCTGTCTCAAAAAGACAATAATAATAATAATAATAATAATAATAATAATAATAATAATAATAATAAAATGAAGCCTACAAGCAGGTGCAGTGGCTGGGGGCTGGGGTGTTCGATCCCCAGGTGCACTGAGAGGGCAATTGAGACTGGGTATGGTAGTGCTTGCCTGTAATCCCAGCTTTTGGGAAGAGTTCTATCTAGTTGTGAGACCCTGAATACCCTGCAGACTCCCTCCCCTCGAAAAAAATATATATGTATATATACATACATATAATGAAGTACACAGGATGACTCTTAGAAGAGAATAGTTTAATAGGAGCAGGACAAGCACAGACTGTAAGGCACCCATATGGAGGCCATAATCTCTGGCCCTGGAATCTGGCATACCAAGTGTCATCATGAAAAACAGAAAGACCTAGAGCTACATTCTAGCTTAGTGGCATTTATGTGATTTGCAGGTTACATAGCACCTGAATTCAGATCCTCTCTGTGATACAGAGCTATGTACCCTGCATTAGAATCCTAAGGACTCTAAGTACAGTTTACTACACTGGCAAAAGTCCTGGAATATACTAGGAGGTCAGTAAAGGAAAGCTATCCTTACCACTCCTTATCATTACTATGGAAGTGGTTCTGACTTGAAGAGATCAATTCCTAGGACAAAGGTCTAAAAGTATTATTTGTAGCCAGGTATGATGTCACACATCTGTAATCCCAGGACTTCAAGGACTGAGGCAGGAGGATTGCCTTGCATTCAAGGCCAGCCTGAATTATATGAGTTTAACATTGACCTGAATTACATAGCAAAATCCTGTCTCAAAAAAACAAATAAGGCTGGTCCAGAGAGATGGCTCAGTGGTCTAAAGTGCCTGCTTAGGAAAGCTTAGGCAACCAAAGGGACCAAGGTTTGATCGCCAGCACCACATGCTGCACCAGTCCCAACCCCAGGGCAGGCTGAGCCAGCCATAACATAAAGCTCAACAAAAATAGGGCCAGTGGGATAGCTCAATGGTCTGAAGCACCTACTTAGCCAAGCAGGCAGAGACCAAGGTTTGACCCTCGGCACCACATACTGTGCCAGCCCTGCCCATATGATGGGTGGAGCCCGCAAAAAAAAAAGTCATCCAAAGTGTGAGTAAAACATAAGTCTCAGAATCAAACCTTTCACAGGCGACCGCTTACCCTACTTCTCCCTCTCCTACCCCCAGCCTTCTGGACATACTTATTCCTCCCCATCTTGGCTATGGACAATGGACAATGCTTTCAGCCACTGTGACTGGTGGCCCCAGACCCTACCAGGCAGCAGGCTTATGTGATATGTGCTGGGGACACATGGTTCTCCTTCTACTCACAGTAGAAGTGACACAGTCTTGACCACCTGAGCTCATACAGAAGCTGCATTCCATTTTCTGGCCCAGTTCTTTTACAAGTAGGTTACATTTTTCTTTTTCAACTAGTCTGTGGGATTGATTATATTTTTTCTCACCAGCCTGATGTCTAACCTGATTTCTAAAAGAAAATACATTCTAGACTGCAAACAATCAAACTACACAATTTGGGGCTTTGGTTGCCTCATACCCTGGGATCTGCCATACCTACATGAGCGGACCTACCTCCTGTGCATACCCGCTGCCCATGTTCAGTAGGAGCTAGAAGTCATTCTCTCACTAGAGAACAGTTCTAAACCAGAGAAGGATCTGGCGGGCCCTGTGTCGAGGTCTGCCTACCCCAGAGAAAGAGCTGCCTCCTGTGGCTAAGGGTCAACACTCTAGTCTATAAATTTGGCAGAAAAGCATCTAGCATTTGACTGTGCTGTTGAAAACCTACCCATCCTCTGTGACACCTGTGCTTTCTGGCTATCAGTCCACTATTCTGTGCAGGCACAAAAGCAGCGCCCTTCACAATTCCATCCACACAAGTCTCGTCACCGGTGACACCTGACCAGTTACACAGGAAACTTCACGGCACATACAAAGGAGGACTTAAAATTAAAAACATGTGTTCTCTAAATGAGCATATTTTAAATAAATTTTTGGTACAGACAAAAAATAGAGATCTCAAAATATCCCAGAGTAATGGTAATTTTTCTCAACTCACTTTGTGAATGTAAAACAATGTTTCAGAAGCAATGAGAAAAGTAGAAAGGAGCACGGTGCGGCCTGCAAACTCTGCATCTTTTAAATGTAGGGCTGAGGGCCCGGCAGGATGGCTCAGTGGTCTAAAGTGCCTGCTTGGGAAAGCTTGGGCAGCTTCAGGGACCGCTGTTCGATCCCTGGAACCACATGCTGCGCCAGTGCTGCCCTCAGGGTAGGCTGAGCTGAGCTGGCCATACAAATGAGTGAATAAACAAACAAAGGTTCTGAAACAAGAAATGAATGAATGAATGAATGAATGAATGAATGTAGGGCTATGTGACTGACTGCCTGGCTGTTGCACCCCCTGTTGTCTCAGGTGGCCCACAGGGCAGTGCAACTTAACTATTTAAAAATTAAATTAAATTAAATTAAATAAATGTTTTCCTATGTATTGGTAGTTTGGGGAATTTAAAAATTTTTACATTCTCTCCCAGGTAACCCAGTACTTTTGATGTAGCCTTGTAACCTAAAATCTTGTTTAATTGTTTAGAAAAAAAATGAGAAAAAGCTGTGTCAATCTCTTACACTAGTGTTAAAGATTAGTTACTTAAACAATAGTTCTCTGAGCAGCCAGTAAAGAGTATTTAGGCCCAGGTCATTGTCATATGGAAGCAGGTATATGCAAAATTATACTGTTTTTTCATAAAGTTCTTTCACTGTTTCCATTAATGCCGCTGCACCATATTTATGGAAGTAGAAGAGGAGGGATTTTTCTCCCAAATTGACTTGCTTCAGTTTCACAGATAGGGCATTTGGGAACTGAAAAACCTGAACATTAGCTATGAGCACAAATTTGAAGGACAAAAAAAAATGTCATTTTATCAAGTTTTTGGAAGTCTTGCATATCTTCAGTTAAAAGTCTACAACAACATAGAATGTCCTACATATCTACCTCCAACATTTGAATTTCTAGAACGCTGGTATGTAGCCCATTATCCAGAGTTCAGTGTATTTTTTACTTCATTTGAGTCTAGTACGTGTAGCACACCACCTTTTTATTAATGTAAAAAACTTTGTAAATAAATTTCAGATGGGTGAGCTAAAAGTGAATCATATGTCCTAAAACTTTGCTATTCAGAGTTAATCTAATAGAGCTCGGTTTTTTTTCCTGTAAGTATGGTATAAATAACTGTAAGAAGCTCTGTTCTATAACTATTCTGTTAACATAGTTTTTAAGTAATTAAAATGTGAATTAAAAGCAAAAAAAATCCTTTTATGTTCTAGATATTCAGTAATTATGACCTGCCAGGCATGGTACTGTATGACTGCAATCCAAGCACTTGGAACATTCAGGCAGGAGGATCACTGCAATTTTGAGGCCAGCCTGGGCTACATAGTGAAGTCTTAACCTTAAAAAAAGTATTTATGGCCTAATATTACTATTGTGATGATATGCATGACTATGCAATAGCAGTGAGGTTTAATCACTATATTCTTGAAAACAGCCTCATGCTACTAAGTCCAATGACACAACAAGATGCCTTTGCACAGTAGGTTATATTTGACAGCTCAGCCACATTTGTGTTTTTGCTAAAGAAAAATATGGTAGGAGTTGAGTAGCTCCTACCTCCAGAAAAGTAAACCTGTTGTTTTTCTTAGAAATATGACTATCAAAGATGGGATGGGCCCAACTTAGAGAAACACAGCAGCAACAAAGAAAGTAACCCTAGATGCTGCTCATAACATTTCTCTTTCCTTGTGGTTGGGGAGATAACTCCGTGGCACAAGTACCTGCCTAGCAAGTGCAAGGTCGTGAGTTTGAACCCCGATCCCAGAAAAAAAAACTTTCTCTTTCCTTAACTTAGGCACCTAATGTTGTGCCCTGATGTTTCTTAAGACTTTCTGCAAGCTCATCCCTACAGAAGGTGATTCCACAGACATTGGAAAGAGGAATACTTAACTTCTGAAAATTAACATAAGATCCTGTCACGAAAGTTGGACAAGATGCTATGATCTTTTGATAAGTTTCAGGCTAAGTAAAAGTTCTCAAATAGCACTTTTTCATTTTAACCTCACCTTGTCTCTATCAAGAATAAAAAAGAATTAGATTACTAACCAAAGCTGGCTATCTATGCCCCCTTTCATGTTAGCATCATCCTTTAGTAGTATAAGCATAGTTGGACATAGCAGGACACAACTACATATTTCCAGTTTTTCCAGTTTTCAAAATAGGCATAAAGAACAGAGTTGAGAGAAGAGTAAGAAAGTTACTATATGAGCTGGACTTCAGTAAAATTAATGTTGAGATACCTTAAAAAGAAGTGTGTTTGGTCAAACATTGGAGGGCTCAGTAGCACAGCACCTACTTGGCAAGGGTGAGGTCCTGAGTTCAATTCCAGATACAAAACAAATACATGAATAAATAAATAAATAAGTAAATGGAAGAAAAGTTCAAGCACTGGAGATACAGTATGCTTCCATTCAAGAACTACAGTTTCATTTCATAGACAATGTATTGGGACCATGAAGAATATATATTGAGGAGTTAATAGACTGTTAAGAGTTCTATAGCTTTGTTATCTCACTTCTTTGAACCTCAGCTTTCTCATCTATAAACATGAATCATCCTGCCACTCTAGTGGGGTAGCAGTAAGAATTTAATGAGTTCACGCATCAAAGTGTTTAGTTGTTTAAAGTTAGCCACTAGGTAAAATAAAACCTGACCTATAGGGGATGAATTGATTATAATACATGCATGAGCCTCCTCAGATTCCAGGATAATTACTACAACTCATTTGCTTCTCAGCTGGAATAGAGAGGGAATTTCCATGACCATTTAATTAAAAGTTGTCCGCAAAGATTTGATCTTCCTCCTCAAATCAAATCTTATAATATTGTAGGACTTAAATGCTAGCTGCTATTATTCTTAGTGCTGTCATTACTTATTAGTCTAAGGAAACACTGTGCTGTACAGAAAAAATGAGAGAGCAAAGTATTTTTTCTTTTTGATTATGGTACAATAAAACCAATGTTCCCAAATACTTTGTATGATTCTTTTGTAGTGATGGGGATCACACACAAAGCTTCATGCATACTGAACCAACGTTAATCCACTGATCTATATCTCTAGCTGCTAATGTTTATCCTGTGGTACTGGTAACTATACTCAGGGCCTTCCCAATGAGTGATGTCTAAAACCCCCGTATTCTATGCCATACAATGCTATCCTGTGCTGTTCTGTGGTATCCTAGGCTATGCTATGCTATCCTATCTTATGCTATGATATATTTTGCTATGCTATGCTATGCTATGCTATGCTGCCCTAGCCTATATTTAGCCTATGTTATCCTATCCTGTCTTGCCCTATCCTGGGGTTAAGATTTCAGAAGACCACTTTTGCTTTCAGAAAAGTGCCATCATGAGTCACATTGATGCTCCCAGGAAGGGCCTATTCCAGTCTGTTCTGCTGCATTGCTGCAGCATCCCCACCTGGGTAAAGCTATGTCTGAGGACGTGAAGGAGCAGATTTACAAACTGGCCAAGAAGGTCCTGATTCTCTCATGAATTGGTGTGATCCTGAGAGACTCTCATGGTGTTGCACAAGTATGTTTTGTGACAGGTAATAAAATCTTGAGAATCCTTAAGTCGAAAGGACTTGCTCCTGATGTCCCTGAGGATCTCTAACAATTAAGAAAGTAGTTGCTGTTGGAAAGCATCTTGAGAGAACAGAAAGGATAAGGATGCCAAGTTCCACCTGATTCTCATTGAGAGCCAGATTCATTGGCTCAATACTATAAGACCAAGAGGGTCCTCCCCAACCCAACTGGAAATATGAGTCATCCACAGCCTCTGCCCTGGTGGCATAAATTTATGTACCCAAGCAAGCAATAAAATCATGATTTAACTAAAAAAAATTCAGAAGATCTGAAAGATTTCAGAAAACTCTGATTTCAGAAGACCTGGGCCAGGTAGTGTGCCCCTAAGAAAGTAGTGTGTAAAGCTGTGAGGGTGAAGCCAAAGGTGCAGTTGAGATCTCAAAAGTTTAGAGAAGCCAGGAGGTAGAACATCTAATGAAAGCTGCTAAGAGGGAACACAGTGAATCTAAAGAAAGAAGTCATGGGAGTTACTACCACCAGAAGTACCACAGAGATGGAGCTTTCCAAATTCTTTCAAGCTCACAACTTGTTACATATTGCCTTAGATGCTGCATGTGGTACCTACAGGATTTAATGTTTGCCCTGATGGATTTTGGACCTGCTTTGGTCCCATTCATTTGTATCTGCTTATTTGTAACTTTTTTGGATAAAAATGACTATCTTGTGCCATTGAATGTTAGAAGTGCCCTATGACTGCATGAGGCTTTTGGGGGACACCTAGATGCAAACCACAATACTATAGGCTCACAAGTTAAGGGAGGAATCAAGGAAATATAAAAATTAACATGTGTAATATATTGAATGACTGTAATCCTAGCTTTCTGAGAGGCTAAGGAACCAAGAATGGCAAGATTGAGTTTATCTGTGTGTAAATGAGCATATTTGCCCAGATTCTTTTCCTAGGACAGCATAGGATAGGATAGGATAGCATAGGATAGGATAGGACACGACAGGACATGACAGAACAGGACACAACAGGACAGGACAGCATAGGACAGCCTAGCACAACACAGCACAGCAAAGCAAAGCACAGCACAGTAACTAAGACATACGGGCTTTCTAAAGGCTACAGGTTTACTTTTATGTGTGTCAAACTGCCACTTTCTCAAGCATACAGTTTGTCAAGATTCCTGATTTTTTTTATTTCATTAGTGTGCATAAGTCACAAAAATCCGTAACTCCCAGGACATTCCAAAAAGCCTTGTAGCCTCCAGATCCACAGTGGCTGCCTTCATAGAATCAGTGGAAAATATTTTTGTTGAAAAGTATATGGTTGTTGGCATTATAATCCTACCATTAGAATAAACTGCCTCTGCCCTAGCGACACTAGTGACAGGAAATGGACTGCAATGACTGATAGGAAGCTTGATTTCTTAAGGCAGGTGTCCAGACTCTAGCTATTCCATGTTTGGCTTGCATGGGAAAAAATAACAATGGAAACAGCTGCTGTTTCTTAGATAGATATGAGCAGTTCCAGTTTAAACAATCTCTTGTTTAAACAGTAGAAAAATGCACTAAACTTCTCAACAATCAAAGCCAGGTACAGAGGAAATGATCAGTGTTCAAAGAAATGCTGATAAGAATGAAAAGGAAGAACCAGTTCAAAGGCTAAAGGGGAGAGAGAGAGAGATTGATTGATTGATTGCAGTAACCTCCAGGACTTGTGCTTTCAAATGCATTGAAAAGAGGAGGTACAACTAGTAAAAGACATAGTGGGCAAAAGGGAGGATGATCAAGCTGAGGCAAGATCCTCCACAGATTCTGAGTCCTTAGAACTTTTTGAAATAAAGAAAAGGAAAGTGAGGTGGGGCAGGGAGATAGCTCCATGGCACAAGTGCCGGCCTGGCAAGTGCAAGGTCATGAGTTTGAACCCCAGTCCCTGAAAGAAAAAAAAAAAGAAAGAGAGAAAGAAAAGAAAAGAAGAGTATTATTTTAAAGGCAAGAAACTTTTTTTAAGGCAAGAAACTTTTATTATAGGTTTCAGAAAAAACAATAAGAAAAACAAACTCAATGCTTTCTCAAATAAAATGCTTCCACACCAGTCAGGTTAAAAAAAAGTCAGGTTTACCTTGACATACTGAACAAGACGCTCCTTAACATTCACTTTGTAAGTTTCAATTCCCAGCTCCTTCGACAAGCGTAAGATTCTGTTCTGGGTTGGTCCCACATAGGCCCCACCAACATCTACCCAATTTACATGTTCATTCTGAAAAAAAAAAAAAAGAAAAAACGGTTAGAAATCTATTTGAAAGTTGGAAACAAAATGGCTCTATATCTTATAAAAACATCTTATTTTACAAATTTAACTGTGTCTTCCTTATCTAAGTGCAACTGAAAATAGCAATCTTTTCTCCCCTCAAGAACTGGGGCACAAGCCAGGTATGGTAGCACATGTCTGTATTCCCAGTGTTATAAGAAGCTACATTAGATACAAATATTACAGGCAGTCAGACAGGGCCAGGCCCTCAAGGAGACAGCACAGAAGACAAGATACGTTGCAACTGTGACAGAGACAGATGCTCCTGCTGTGGGTCAGACCTAGAGACCAAAGATCTAACAAATGCTTACCTCCCTGAAGATAAGCATCCGGGATTGATCATCACCCTTAAGAAGCCAGGAAGAGTCACTAATCCAACTGCTATTGGCTGGCTACTGGATAAACTCCTCTTCTATATTCATGCCTGCTTGCTATGTCACTCGCTTTCCCATTTAGTCCTGGTCTTAATTTTACCTGAGCAATGAGTGCTTGTAATCTCATTGGTTGACCAGTTTTGTCCCACCTCATGCCCATTTAAGGGAGTTCTCACGTTCCCCTTCTTACACCTGCATAGTTTTACTCTATAAAAGTCCCTGGAAAAGACAGTTTCCTAGGGACAACCTGCTCAGGTCCCCCTCCTATCCCTTTCTCAGAAAGTAGTTTTCTTTCCCTCCAAAATATATTCTGCTCATAACCTGTTTGCTCCTAAAATTTATTCTCTGGCTTTAGAGAAAACAAACATCCCAGACACCTTTCAGGTGAGGAGTTTCTCATGTTTCCCCTATACCACAGTCTTCCTGGGCACACATACTTTGCTGAGCTAAGGATTGGCCGTCTAGCAGCCTGGCATTCCAAGACTACTGAAAATACTACTCAGCCTCCCTGCAGCTTCTTTAATGGTCAGCAATTCCTCACATCAACCAGGGAAAGGTAGCTCAATCTTTTTGGATACTGGCTGAATGATTCTTCACTACCTAGTAATCTTTCTGGTTCTCTGATGCTTTGAAAATATGGTCGTGGTGTGTGTGTGTGTGTGTGTGTGTGTGTACGTGTGCACATGTAAATGCACATACAGTGCAATTTGTGTAATGTCTATATTTCAGTGCAATTTACCCCCTCTGCAAAATGAGTATTCCTGGCAGAAGGAAAAGCCAACACAAATAAGATAGAAGTGTTCCTAGCATGCCCTAGAAATAGCAATGAGGGCAATGTAGCTAGGCCAAAGCGAGTAAGGAAATGAAAATTGAAAATGAAGTTATCCCATGGAGGGACAGGGAGCAGGTAAGGGAAAAACTTTATGAGGTGTTGTGAAGACATTGGCTTTTACTATGAGTGACAAGGAGAGTCTCTGGAAGGTACTAAGCAACTAAGTGTTAAAGACTGACCTAGATTTGAAGGGCTCACTTCTTTTGCTGCTGCTGTTGCTGCAATAAGAATACATTATAGGCCAGCTAGATGGCTCAGTGGTCTAAAGCGCCTGTGGAGGAAACTTACGGCAAGTGGTGCGACTGCTCCTTGATCCCTGGCTCCACATGCTGCGCACCCCCACCCCAGGGCAGGCTGAGTCAGCCACAACACAAACAAATAAATGAGGTTTAAGAAACATAAATTTTTTAAAGAAATCTTTAAAAAAATAATACATTATAGGTATCAAGTATGAAAATAGGGAAATCAAGAATATATTGGAGTAATTTGGCTAATGGATGACCGTGGCTCCCAACCAAGGGTAGCAGAAGTAGTGAAGAGTATGAAATTGTGAGTATATTTTGAAAACAAAGTCAACAGAATTTCCTGACTGGAAGAACATGGTCTTCGACTGTGCATGATCCCAAATGTTTTAGGAGCTGCCACCTTCTAATCTGGGGAAGGCTGTTTGGAATAGTGGTATAAGTGAGGATCAAAACTTTAGTTTGAGATGGTTGAGCTTAAGATATATTTTCAGGGCCTGGGGAGATAGCTCCATGAAACAAATATCTGCCTGCAAGTGCAAGGTCATGAGTTTGAACCCTGGTCCCTGCCCCCGCACAAAAAGACGTATTTTCAACATGCAGAAGATCTACAAATTTCCAGCTTCTCTGTCAGTTGAATGTAGTCTGTTGTTTTTTTTTTCTTGTTTCAGAACTTTGTTTATTTATTTATTTTTATGGCCGGCTCAGCCTGCCCTGAGGGCAGGGCTGATGCAGCATGTGGTGCCAGGGATCGAACCGTGGTCCCTGCAGCTGCCTAAGCTTTCCTAAGCAGGCGCTTTAGACCACTGAGCCATCCTTCCGGGCCTCGAATGTAGTCTGTCTTAATCAGCAGTTTACTCAATTCAGTGGAGATAGTTATTCAGGGTTTCTGTTTTTTATAATAGCAGAAATGAGGTACTTCTTTAATTTCTTTAATAAGTCCATCATAATCCTTATATTCTCTTTCACTAATCATAATTACTATCTTCCAAACATCCTATAATCTCCAACATTGATTTTGAGATTGAAGAGCAAAACTGGAGCTAGTTCTCTGATAAGCTGCTAGAATTTCTAACAATGACAGCAAGAAGACTTGAGTTTCCAAGCATGCATGGTATGTTTAGAAAACTGCCACTTGGCACACTGCAGTAAAAACAATGAAGCACTATACTGATTATTTCTTTCCCAAGAAAATACTAAATGAGGTATCCGAATTGAATGTGAAGGTACTAGAAGTGCAAGACTACTACTCTGCAGCTCATTCGTTAAGAAATTCATTTAGACTTCATTACTCAGTTTTCAAAAAGTCCATAGACATATTAGAAAGCAAGATTTGAATTGGAAATAAAGAAGTGGTATTTTTGCACCATGGAGTATTATTCAGCTGTAAAACAGGATAAATTTGAGGCTTTTGTTGTTAAATGGATACAACTAGAGACCATACTTTCAAGTGAAATAAATCAGACCTGCATGTGCAACATCATAGTCTCCTTAGTGTAAAAATCTGAAGGTGAAAACGGAATCCGAAGGGTATCACAGGGACCAGTAAAAGGAAGTGAACTTATTCAAAAGGAAAGAGTTACTGAGTTGAGGAAAAGGACAGGAGAGGGAGCAGGGGAAAGAGATATATCTATGTGTGCAGGCAGGATGATTTGACCAACTGTACTATAGATTGGTGCTGGTCTATGGAAAGGAGCATTTAATGCTTAATTTGTTTTGTCTCTTTTTCTCATGTGTTTGTGCTTCTTTTGTTCTTAATTTCTTATATTTGTTCTTCCAATTTTGCATGCATATATCTGGTACTATGAACAGCTAGTTGGAAGACAATATTATGTGATGCAACCAATATTGTGAAATTTATATTATTTTGTTAAATGAAATTCTGTACCACTTGTAATTTTTCTGTCTTATACTATTTTGTACTCTCTTCTAAAAACAAAAAAAATTAAAAATTGAATCTGAAGCATTATGGATGGATTGCACTTGGAAACATCAAGAACTACTGAAAAATCGTTCTGAAGACTGGTCAAGTGACAATACCAAAGTTAACATTTTGGTACTTAAAAGATCCAAAACAGTTTTTGTGGCATTTCCTCCAAAAACTATTCTAAATAATTATGCTGTTAGAACAACTTACAGCAATAGTTGATTATGCATCTATCATGGTTTATTTATTTTTTAGCTCAAATAATTTATTTTCATCTGAACATTGAGCCTATTAGGAAGAAAAAGTAGTGTCTTTTCCTTACTTACCATGAGGCTTATAATTGACATCTATCATGGGTTAGATCTCAAATGTACCCCTCCATTTCATATGTTCAGAGGCAGGGCTTTATTGGAAAATGACTGGATCATGGAGATACTACATACATCAGTAGAACAGTTCATTGATAAATTCATAGCTGAATATACCATTAGGACATCAGGCCTGGTTGGAAAAGACTGGTCACTGAGGGTTTGACCTGAAAGAGTGTGTTCTAGTTCCCAGCTCCTTCCCGCTGTTTTCTTCCTGGTTGGTTGCCATGAGTTGAGTAGATTTCCTATGCCAGGCCCTTCCATCATTCTTTTCCTGTCTTAAACACTGCCTACCGTGGAATGAATCCTCTTATGACATGAGCTAAAATAAAGTAGTCCTGCTTAAACTGTGATAGTCAAGGTATTCTGCCTAAGCAATGGGAAAGCTAATACAGATTTATGTATTTATTTGTCTTTTTGAGGCAAGGTCTTGCTATGCAGCTCAGGTTAGTCTTGAGCTCACTTCTGTTGCCCAGGCTGGTCTCAAACTTGCACTCATCCTCCTGCCTCAGCCTCCCAAGTGTTGGGATTACAGGCTGTGCCACCATGCCTGGCCAGATTTTTTATTTTTATTTTATTTTATTTTATTTTATTTTAATTTATTTTATTTTTCCAGCCAGATTTTTGTTTTAAAGAGAAAAAAATAAAAATAATAACAAGAGTTTAAGAGCAGGTTAGTAGGTGTTACAATAATGACTACATTGCATATTATTATACAGCTTCTTACTCAATGTTATTTTTGCTCTTCTTAAAGGTTGTTTCTCCTTCTACTCATCTGAAATTTAAATGTTAATTGCTCATTTCTAAAATCCTTTTGTCGGGGGCCAGGAAGATAGCTCAGGGGCACAAGTGCCTGCCTGGCAAGTACAGAGTCCTGAGTTCGATCCTAAGTTCTGCCAAAAAAAAAAAAAAAAATCCCTTTCTCAAGGGCCAGAAAATAGCTCAGCAGATTAAAGGCCTGCAAGCAGGCGTGGGACCAGGGGTTGGATCCCTGTGCCTGCCATGCTGGCCCCGCACCCAGTGTGCGTTGAAAGGGCAATTGTGATTGGGTGTGGTGGCGTGCACCTGTAATCCCAGCTCTTGGGAGGCTGCAAACAGGCAGATCACTATGAGTCCAATCTAATAGGGGGACTATGAACACACTGTAGGCCCTTCCTTAAAATAAAATGTTTTAAAAAAGGATCCCTGGGCCCAACAGGATGGCTCAGTGGTCTAAAGCACCTGCTTAGGAAAGCTTAGGCGGCTGCAGGGACCACAGTTTGATCCCTGGTACCACATGCTGTGCCAGCCCTGCCCTCAGGCCAGGCTGAGCCAGCCATAAAAATAAATAAAACAAAAGTTCTGAAACAAGAAAAAAAAATAAAATAAAAATTAAAAAATTCTTAAAAAAAATAAAAGCCAGGCGTGGTGGCGCATGCCTGTAATCCCAGCACTCGGGAGGCTGAGGCAGGAGGATCGGTGCAAGTTCAAGACCAGCCTGGGCTACAAAAGTGAGCTCAAGGCCAGCCTGAACTGCATAGTGAGACCCTGTCTCAAAAAGACAAAAATAAAAAATAAATAAAATAAAATAAAATAAAAAGGATCCCTTTCTTATCTACTTAAGGGGGTATTTAATATCATGCTGAATGCACATTAACCAGGAATAATTCCTATCTGGTGCTGACATATATAAATGATGCAGTAGGGCTAAGAAGCCTATGCCAATAATATAGACTGGGATAAGCGTGGTGGAATTCTAATTTCTCACATACAGAATACCTTGTGGTTTTTTTTTTTTGTTGTTGTTGTTGTCTTGTTTTGTTTTGTTTTGGTGGGACATGGGTTTGAACTCACAAAGCTTGCACTTGCCCGGCAGGCACTTGTGCCACAGAGTTATCTCCCTGGGCCCAAAATAACTTGTTCTTAACTGAAAATCTCCAACATGACTGATGGTCCTATTCAATCATAAAAGGTTTTTAAGAAATAAGAGTAAGGCCAGGAATAACTTAATAACTATCTTCAAAATTAAGGGATATTTCCAAAAATTTGCAGAAAATGACATAAGAATCAAATCTACTAAGGCACATAAGTAGACTCTGCAGCCTTTCCTTTGCCTCACCACACAATGCCTTCAAGTGGAATCTTTTTTTTTAATAATTTTTTTATTTTGTTTATTTTTTTCTTGTTTCAGAACCTTTATTTGTTTATTTACTCATTTTCATGGCCGGCTCAGCCCGCCCCAATGGCAGGGCTGGCGCAGCATGTGGTGCCGGGGATCGAACCGCGGTCGCTGAAGCCGCCCAAGCTTTCCCAAGCAGGCACTTTAGACCACTGAGTTATCCCACCAGGCCCCTCAAGTGGAATCTGATTAGAGAGTTTCTTGGAGGGAATTTGGATTGTGTCTTACAGCCCAAATGAGAACTGGGATGTGAAGTGCCAACAGGACTTATTCAAGATAGCATGTCAAACTAGTACAGAGGTTAGAATACTAGTCTCTTGCTGGGTGTGGTATCACATGCCTATAATTATAGCCCTTGGGAGGCTGAGGTAGAAGGACTGCCATGAGGTCAAGGCTTGCCTGTGCTACATAGTAAGTTCAAAGCTAGTCTCGATTAGAGCGAGACCCTGTCTCAAAAAAAAGAAAAAAAGAATACTGATCTCACTCCCAGACCAAATGGAGAATATCTCTAAGAAAGCACACAGAAATGGTCTGACTAAAATTAATCTCAACTGACATTCAATTACAGCAAGCAGACATGCATATACTACAAAGCAGCATTTCTGTATTTTCCCCCTAAAGATCTTATTAAACTACAAATTAAATTCAGGCTGTCTGAGACAGGACCTTCATTCTGCATTTCTATTAAACTCCCAGGTGTTTCTGAAGTTGCAGCTCTACAGACCATACTTTGAGTAGCAAGTATATAAAATATTCTTAGAGCTGAGCAAAGAGGAAATAGGACTATGACCTCATAGACCTGATGAGGTAGGATATAAATCATAGAAACTGTATGCTGCATGGCATAAATGAAAGAGCTAGTGCATTATCCTAGTTTAGGTAGTGTTGGTTGGCTACTGCAATATCAGATTTTCTTTCCCATGCCCACTTCCACTCTGCAGCCTGAAAATGTTAGATACTCGCTTTCCTTGGTTTCCTTCCAGTCGAGGGTGTATGTGACTCAAGTGTGCTAGAGTCAGCTGGTAAAGGAAGTCACAAACAAGGTTGAAGCTTTTACTTCATTCTCCCTACTACATTGAATGAAGACTGGATGCTTACAGTTATAACATTCATCTTATTACCAGAATGCAATAAACCAGCATGCAATGGATACCAACAAGAGAGCAAGAGCCTCAAACCTCGAGGACAAAGCTACGGCCCTATACCAGCCTGTACTATCTACCACCAGACATTTTCTCTGAAATCTGTTTACGTCTAAATGGCCTACGCCACTGTTATTATCATGATCTAGGCCATTCTGTTACTACTCTAACCAAAACATCTTATACAGCTGTTTTCTTTCCTTCCAGTCACTTCAACCATCTGGATTTTTCCTTTCTGTCCATCCTCAGGCTTGGGGCTGGGAAGATAGCTCCATGGCACAAGTGCCTGCCTGGAAAGTGCAAGGTTGTGAGTTCAAACCCCAGTCCCCCCCAAAAAATAAATTCTCAGGCTTGTCATTTTTTTTCTGTGTGCTCTAGCAAAGGGTTTGTTAATGACTTTCTTTATTTTTTTTTTATTTTGTCTTTTTGAGACAGGGTCTCACTGTGCAGTTCAGGCTGGCCTTGAGCTCACTTTTGTAGCCCAGGCTGGTCTCGAACTCACAGCGATCCTCCTGCCTCAGCCTCCCGAGTGCTGGGATTACAGGCATGCGCCACCACGCCCGGCTGTTAATGACTTTCTAAATACTGAACATAGTAGCATCTTTTCCTGTTCCAATTGGCCTTTCCTGTTTCCTCCACTGATTGGCATAGTACTGCTCTACTCTGGTCCTCCTCCTCTTCTTGTATGGCTTCTCTCTGGATCCTTTGCCTCTGTCTCCCTTTAATCTACATCCTCCCCATGTCTTCACCTTTGGCCCTATTTCCTTTCTACCTTTCATTCTCTCCTTGTCCATTTTTATCAGCTCTCAGAGATCCACCTAAAAACACATTAATAATAAAAGATAGTTAGCATGCATTTTTCCAGAATGGTGATGTAAAGGCAAGTATAATAAGACATGATGTAGCAAGTACTTACTTCCTTTTCATACCTAGTGATAGCTGACCTGAGCAAAGAAGACAAAGGAAAAGTTATATAAACATGCTATATTTGCTACTGATTCCTCTGGCCACACTTCTTTCAAAACATGTAACAAGGAACTTAAAGCAAACATGTATGTATATATACATGTACATATGTGTATTGGGGTACACAGTCACTTCCAGTATAGGTGAGCCATATTTTCAAGCCAAATACATATTTGACATAGGTCTCTAATTCAGAAATAATGACACAGCCTTCACTAGAACACAAGTAACTGAAGATCAGAAGCTTCACTCTTCAACAAGTGCTTGTTGAAGGAAATCATCACTTATTTTATGGTATACATTACTCTTATGGAGAACAAATGGCTTAACTGATTAAAAGCTTAAGATCTCCAGTCCTCTGAATTCTAGTGGTCACACTTGTAGCTCTGAGTGAGGTATTGTATATAAATATTAAAATCACTTACCCTCACAGTGTATGTTCTTCCTCCTACTCTGTCCCTGGCTTCTAAAACCAAAACATTAAGTTTGTATTCAGACAATAGTTTGGCAGCAGCCAACCCTGTAGGAAATAAAAAAGAGCCATTAATATCTAAGAACAGAATATAATATTTAAGTCATTCCACAAAACGTGATTAGATCATCACACAAAACATGACTGATCACTAACTTTGTTATGATCAATTAGGCAGAGGTGTTGGTCAAGTTTCTCCACTATAAGCCCACTCATTCACTCTCCCTCCCAGGCTGTACTCTTTGGAAAGGCTATGCATAGCCTACAACTAAGGAATAAAAAACTATACTCTGGGGCTGGGGAGACAGCTCCGAGGCACAAGTGCCTGCTGGGCAAGTGCAAGGTCGTGAGTTCAAACCTTGGTCCCACAAAAAAAAAAAAAAAAAGAATTTAGCCGGGCGTGGTGGCGCACCCCTGTAATCCCAGCACTCAGGAGGCTGAGGCAGGAGGATCGGTGAGAGTTCGAGACCAGCCTGAACTGTACAAGGAGACCCTGGCTCAAAAAGAAAAAAAAAACTATGCTCTACCTCACTGAAGGTATAGTATCTACATTACTTGGAATTCTGCACCAAGATTTGTTTATCCTCCCCACTTACTTATTGAATTATTACTCATATCACTATGGACTCACAGATAAATTCGCTTTTATAATTTCTATCATAAGGGCCATACTATTTATTTCATTGTTCAAATTATTCTAGCTATGGTCCCTGACAGCTATTTCAACTAGTTCCTATGCCCTTTCACATCTACCCATCACTGTGTTTCAGTGTGTCATGCATATATGTGTATCTGAGCACTTCCTTACTATTTGGCACTACAAAATTGTCTTGGCTCATCTTTTCTTCTTTCCCAACCTTCAAATCAGTAATATCTCTAGTAAGTCTTGGTTACTTTTATCCGGGGAATGATATTAGCAACTCATTGCTACTGGGGTGTTATTGTTTCTAGGATCTCTAAATTTTCAGAGTAAGGAAATATATGTGTGTATACGCCTACTTAAGTCTACATTTATGTACTTCAAATGTTTTTTTTTCTTGTTTCAGAACTTTGTTTGTTTGTTTATTTTTATGGCCGGCTCAGCCTGCCCTGAGGACAGGGCTGGCACAGCATGTGGTGCCGGGAATTGAACTGTGGTCCCTGCAGCTGCCTAAGCTTTCCTACGCAGGCACTGTAGACCACTGAGCAATCCTGCTGGGCCACTCAAATGTTGTTTTTGTATTAATTTTTATATACCTTGTTATCAGAAAAAAAAGACTATAAAGGGAAAACATTAAACCAAGGGAAAATGCTGACTACAACCTTAGGGTAAATGGAGCTAGCACTGAGGATAAAAATAATAGGATAACTAGCTATATATACAAATAGTTGAAGAAAGGAACCACTCAGAAAGATTTTACAATGAAATGAATTTTTTTTTTTTCAGGACCGGGTAATGAACTCAGGCCTTTGTGCAGAATAATTTTAAAAGTCAGAAATTTGATAGTTCTCTTACACTGGTATATAGCCTAAAGACAACATATGCTCCAAACACTTTTTAAAACAATCTTAGTTGGAGTTAATACTACTGTTATCCTCAAGTTATTATGTATGTATTGTGGGATAAAGCATTTAGAAGTCAGGCTAGTGTCACTGAAAAACAGAATTTTTGGTATGGGCATAGACATACACATATAAGAATGATTATGTAAAAACTCTGTAGTCCTAAATACCAATTGGAATTATTGATCTGATCTCTAGATATAACCTTAATTTTTTTCCTGTCCAATCAAAAGGCTTAGAAACAGAACCTGCCCAGAGGCAATGAGCAATCTGAACACCTAGATCATTTCTAAAATTCGAATTCTTACTATGGTGAAACATGGCTTATAATTTTTTTCATATTTGAGGCAGGAAATGCACAAGATGAGCACAGAAAAATGAATCGTATCAGAAAGTAAAGATGTTGTCAGAGACTACTAGGATTATATCAAAAAGTCTAAGGGGCCTAACTACTATCTATAAACTCCCACTGGTCAAAGATGGAACAATTTGATTATCAAATAAAGGTAATTGGAATGGCTTTAATCTGTGAGTTCATAAAACCCACACAAATTCTTTTTATCCACCTTTGAAAAGTACTAAGAAACCTGCATATCATTTTGGAACATGATAAACAACAGAAACTAGTATGTATCATAGAACCTGCAGTGATCGTGCCCTGGAAGGAACCTCAAAGGGACAGCAGAGAGAAAGACTCTTTTCTGTTATGTTTCTTTTGTACCTGTCACATTAATCCCTTAGGGTAGATTTCATTATTCCCACATTCCAGATGAGAAAATGAAGTGACTAATGGGACCACAAGCAAGTTCCACTTCTTACAACCTCACTTAAAATCTAATCGGGGCCGGGTGGGATGGCTCAGTGGTCTAAAGTGCCTGCTTGGGAAAGCTTGGGCAGCTTCAGGGACCGTGGTTCGATCCCCGGCACCACAGGTTGCGCCAGCCTTGCCCTTGGGGCGGGCTGAGCCGGCCATAAAAATGAGTGAATAAACAAAGGTTCTGAAACAAGAATAAATAAATAAATAAATAAATAAATAAAATTCTTTATTTAAAAAAAATCTAATCCAGCATGTAACTCCAAACAGGTCAGGTGAGTAGGATTCAGGCCTAATAATAACACTACTAAGGAGAATTAAGGAGGAAACAGGAGTGGGGCTTACTTGCATCCATACAACCACTGTATTAGACCAGTGACAAAGGCATTTTTGTAACTTGTTAATTAAAAATACAATCACAGCCGGGTGTGGTGGCGCACGCCTGTAATCCTAGCACTTGGGAGGCTGAGGCAGGAGGATCAGTGTGAGTTCGAGACCAGCCTGGGCTACAAAACTGAGCTCAAGGCCAGCCTGAACTGTACAGCGAGACCCTGTCTCAAAAAGACAAAAAATAAATAAATAAATAAATAAAAATAAAAAAATAAAAATACAATCACATAAAATTTAAATTCTAGCCGGGCGTGGTGGCGTACGCCTGTAATCTCAGCACTTGGGAGGCGGAGGCAGGAGGATCGGTGCCAGTTCGAGACCAGCCTGGGCTACAAAAGTGAGCTCAAGGCCAGCCTCAACTGCATAGTGAGACCCGGTCTCAAAAAGACAAAAAAAAAAAAAAAAATTAAATTCTGACAAAAGTGGTTTGCACATTAAAGGAAAACGATTATCCCTCTTTCAGCAAAGAGAGTTTGAACTTTTAACTTAAGGAATAAAGAATATGTTTATAACATTTTAAAGTATTTCAGAAAAGTATTTTTAAGTCTAGAACTTAAAAGGGAAAATTTAAACTAAGTAAGAAAATTATACTAGAATCAACCTTCCATATCTGTGAACTCTGCATACTCAGATTTTAGCATCTGCAATATATGTGTATGTATCTGGAATACATACACACTTTGTTGTCATTATTCCCTAAGCAGTATATTATAACAGCTATTATTTACATAGCTTTTATGTTGTATTAGGCATTGTAAGTAATCTATAGATGATACAAGGTACAGAGAAGATTGCATGGGCTTTATGCAAATACTATCTGCTATACATGTTATAAAAAACCTTGAACATCCTCAAATTTTGTTATCCATGGGGGGGGACAAAGAGCAATGCTGTGCAGACACTAAGGGATGACTGTATATGCAAGCATACTAAGATGCTAAATGATTGCTAGCGTTTCAGTTTACATGTTTATTGTGAAGACACTGATAATTGAAAGGTCAAAAGATACACAATAATAATTGTTAATGCTTAGTATGTCATAAATAAATCACAGGCAAATACAATGAAGAAAATCGTTTCTTGTTTTGGTCTCAAAGACTGAACCTAAACAGATTAAATAATAAAAATAGAAAATATAACAACTATTGTTAATTACTATTCCTGTTTTGAACATCTGTTAACACACATATTGTTATCTTACCCTGTTTGTCTTTTTTCTTTTTGTTTTTGCCTCTATTGTTACTCTTTTTTTTAAATTCAGTTATTGTATTTTACTTTGCAAGCTTTTTTTTTTTAACACACAGGTCTTTTTTATTTATTTATTTATTTATTTACTTTTTCTTGTTTCAGAACCTTTGTTTATTTATTCACTCATTTTTTTTTTATGGATAGCTCAGCCCGCCCTGAGGGCAGGGCTGGCACAGCATGTGGTGCCCGGGATCGAACCGTGGTCCCTGAAGCCACCCAACCTTTCCCAAGCAGGAGCTTTAGACCACTGAGCCATCCCTCCAGGCCCCTATTGTTACTCTTAAAAAAAAAAAAAAAGACAACCCAGGGCTGCACACTGAGCTGAATCTCTAACCTCCCTAACCTCCCTTTTTTTTTTTAATTTTTAGGGAAGGGTCTACAGGGTTTCACCACTAGATCAGACTTGTAGTGATCCACCTATTGACAGCTGCCCAAGAGCTGGGATTACAGGTACCTGCCACCACATCCAGTCTCAGTTGCTGTCTCAGTACACCTCAGGGGCAGGGCTGGCATAGCAGGCCTGGGATTGAACCCCAGGTCCTTGTGCCTGCTTGCAGACACTTTAATCCACTGAGCTATTTGACCAGCCCTTCTAAGCCCTTTTTAAGACTTTTTATTTTGAAATAGGGTCTCATTAAGGTGCCTAGGCAGAACTTGAACTAACAATGTTCCTACTTCCTAAAAGTGATGGTATTATAGGTATGTTACACCACACTCAACTAAACTTTCCTAACTGTGCTGTTGATGTGATTGGGAAAAAAAAACTTTAAGAAGATACTTGAAGATGTAAGTGTTAGATTATACTCTATTTTATTTATTTATTTGTTTATTGTGGGACGGGGGTTTGAACTCATGACTTTGCACTTGCCAGGTAGGCACTTGTGCCTTCAAGCTGTCTCCCCAGCCCTCTTATGTTTATTTTTATATCATTACATATTCTAATCTCCCCCATCTCCATAAAATTCAATGTTCACTTTTAGAAAAAAATCCTACCTCAACTGTCAACCCCACAACTTAGGTTAAGAATTCTTGCACAATCATTCGAAATATTTGCTTGGCACTTTTGGCAAATAGGATAGTTATTAGAAAAGGTTACTTTTAACCATTTATTTTCAATTAGTACATGTATGCAATACATAATTTTTACACTCCTTGGGTGGAGTTGGTGCATGTATGTAAAACAGCTTAATTCCTTTTTTCACTCCTTCCCCCCTCCCCATTTCTGGATCCCCTTCCTATTTTTTTTCCTTGTATTTTTAGGGAAGGCTCTACAGGGTGGTTAGGGTCTCACTACTAGATCGGACTCAGTGTTCTGCCTGTTCACAGCCTCCCAAAAGCTGCGATTACAGGTGTGTGCCACCATGCCCCGTCTTGCCCTTCCTATTTGAGAAAGATTATGTCCTTATTTCCTGTTATCTATCCTTTATTTTGCTTTTTATTTTCTCATAAATGATATATTTAAGCTTATGTGTCTGATTTATTTCCCTTAATGTTATAGTCTCAAAACATACCCATTTTCCAACAAATGATTTGAGTTTATCCTTTTGAGAAGAGTAATACTCCATAGTACATAAATACCACATTTTTCTGTATGTATTTATCTGTTGGTGGACATACAAGCAGCTTCCAAGATTTAGTTATTATGAATTGTGCTGCTTTAAACATGGGTATGTGTGGACCACTGTAGTATGTTTTTAACTCTTTCACGAAGATACCTAGAAGAGTATAGCAGGGTCAGTTGGAATTTCTATTTTTATTTTTTTGAGAAATACCACACTGATTTCCACAGTGGTTGTACTAGTTCATATTCCTATCAACAATGCCAAAGGGTTCCTTTCTCCTGTGCAGCCTCTAGCAGCATTTGTTATTATTTGATTGCTAAAGGGTTAAGTCTCACAAGAAGTACCATATAAAATGTGAATATTAAAATAGATGTCAGGGCTGGGGAGATAGCTCCGAGGCACAAGTGCCTGCATGGCAAGTGCAAGATCGTGAGTTTGAACCCTGGTCCCGCAAAATAAATAAATAAAATAAAATAAAATAGATGTCATTAGGGGCCAAGGAGATAGCTCCATGGCACAATTGACTGCCTGGCAAGTGCAAGGTTGTGAGCTTGAACTCTGGTCCCACAAAATTAAAAAAAATTAATAAATAAAATTAAATAGACCTCATTGTCAATTTTTTTCATATTTATTATGAAAGGTGAACCTATTATTTTATTCTCTTCTAAAGTAGTATCGCTTGCTAAGCCAAAACTAGGAGGATCATGCATTATACCTCCCTGGTTCTTTCATTTTTCATCATTGAATGTTCACATGTAATGCAGAAAAGTACCCTCCCCGTAAGGAGAGGGGTTAAACTAATACCTATAATTAATAACCAATGGGGTAAAGAAATACCTATTTGCACCATTTGGTTTTCCTGCCATATACAAAAAGTGACTGAAAAATATGAGTGTTTGAATTAAAAAATATATCACATAAAAGGTACACTGCCATTACTTCCCTTCAAAATAGTTTCCCTTGCCTGAAACACTTAGCCCAATGTTATTGGCAATGTCATTTAATATATAATTTTCTAAAACTATGAAACATTCGCCTTTTTATCACTGCACACACACACACACACACACACACACACACACACACACACACACACCCCACATAAACGTACATGTACTCCCATTGTTTTTTTTTGTTTTTTGTTTTTTTTTTTTTTTTTGTGGGACCAGGGTTCAAACTCACAACCTTGCACTTCCCAGGCAGGCACTTGTGCCACAATATGCCACAATTAGGCCCCATTGGATTTTTTAAAAAAATTATTAGTATTTTTTTACAACAGTTGATACATTGTATAATGTTGTCTTCATCATAGTTGTTCAGAATACAAGATGTAGACATGATTTCTTGTCTAAACGTCATTAATACAGATCTTTCTTTTCATTGCAAAGAGAAAGTAGCTGTATATTTAGTGAGGCCACAATATGATTGTGCATTAAATGAGAAAACATTTACCATATTAGTTGCTAAAAGGCAACAGGAGAAAGGGACATCTGATGGACCATACTCTAAAGTGCTCTGCTGTCAAAGGGCTGTGACCCCCCACACACATTTTTGAGGCAAGAAGTCTTAAGGGGGCACTAGCAAAATCTAGCATTCCTCATACTGAGTGCTTCCTCTCTCAAACTACAGCACACAGATCATTAGGAAGACAAGTGCACCAGCCCACCTGAGTGTCCTCTGGTGGTTCTGTAACAGCAGAAAGCCCAGAGAAATTACACTCACAGAGGCTGTTAAGATCCATGTCTTATGGAATAAGGCAATCTGATCACTTTCAAAGTACAGAAACTTAAAAATAGGGAAGCAATGGGTCATAGCACAAGAAAATCTTTAATCATGGTCTAATGTTTTAAATAGGGATGATGAGTTGAAAATAATAGAATTCCTTGACATCTCTCTCTCTCTCTTCAATCATTTAGGTTCTATATAGGAACTAAAATAAAATAGATTAATGGATTCATTAGAAAGGTTAACAATAGTGGCAATGCCAACAAGGCAAGTCTTCTAAAAGCACACCTCATTTGAGAATTCAAGCAATGTTCTTCCTAGACATTAGATGAGGAGATACTGGGGGAGAGGTTATATGCAGCCAGCAGTGGTGTTGCCATGGCAACTCCAAACCAAGCTCCAGTTTCTCAAAGTCACTACTATTCCCACATATTTTGTAGTGAGTTCAACACCTCAGAATGGTTACTATTCCCAGAGAAATGGTATAAGAAATGATTTTATCCAAATAGCGCATCTTGGGAGTGGTTAACATTTGTGATGATGCTTCCAAGGAAATGATCCTTTGCTCCTTGGAATATTAATCTCAGGCGTTCTGTCACAGTAGAACCTAGCTTCCATGTTCATCACTGCATTCTCTGCTTCATTTTTGCTTTGCTTTAATTCTCTAAGCACATTCACATTACTTATTTGAGGAAAAGGAAAAACTACATTTGACTTATGCCAACCTTTCAAGTCCCTATGTGTTTTCTAAACTTTTTTGATACAACATATGATCTAGTATTTTCATTCTATTCCTAGGACAAATTACAAAATGGGGCACATTCCTTGTAAAAAATGACCAGTTGTCCCACTTAATACTGTCATCTGTCACACTCTGTCCCAGCTACGATTCAATTTTCTCCTTAGCATACATTACCATAGGCAGCCCCCCACATAACTGCAGATTGTTTAATTAAGCCCCTATAAAAATAAGCTCTTCGCCTGTTATTGTTTGTTTTGTTTTGTCTTTTTGAGACAAAACAAAAATGCAGTTCAGACTGACCTTGGACTCATTTTTACAGCCCAGGCTGGTCTCGAACTCACACTGATCTTCCTGCTTATTATTGTTTACTGCTAAGTTCCCAGAGCACATTACACAGCAGATTTTCAGGAAATACTTGATGAATATAATATACATCAGAGACTGCAATTTAAAATCCTTGAGGGTTGAGATATAAATGCCTGCCTAGGCAAGCGCAAGGACCTGAGTTTGATTCCCCATACCGCATGCCATTCCAGCCCTATCCTGGGTACACCAAGCTGGCCACCAAGACTCAGTGTGGTGGTACTCGCCTGTAATCCCAGTGCTGTTGGGGCTGAAATAGGAAGATCACTACGAGTGCAAGCTGTGTAGCAAGACCCTGTCCCAAACATAATTTTTAAAAAAAAAACATTTGCAAATTCACAGGTATATGTTCCTACTGAATGACAGTGATGCCTGAATAAAACAAAACCATCATAATGAATTGACAAACAAAATATATCTGTAATAGGTTCCTGTTTGATTCTCTTAGTTTGCTTTCCTAAGTATTGTTAGGGGATTGACTCTAAGATGACCTATTACTATCAAAATCTGTAGATACTTGAGTCCTTTACAAATAAAGATGTATAACCTTATATAATCCATACACATCTTCCATGTACTTAACATAATCTCCAAATTACCTGTAATATCTAATACAATGTAAATACTATGCTAAGTATTTTGGGGTTTTTGGGGGGTTTTTTGGTACCAGGATTCAACTAAGGAACTCACACTTGCCAGGCAGGCACTGCACCAAGTGTAAATAATGTAAAGAGTTGTCATGTTGTATTTTTTAGGGAATAATGAGAAAAAGATCATGTACATGTTCAGTACAGACACATTTTTTTCCTCAAAATTTTTAAGTCCAAGGTTAGTTGAATCTATAGATGTAACACCTGTGGCCACTGACCATCCAATGTTCTATAGGGAACGGTTCCTGTTATTGACCTACTATGCTTTGGAATCACACTTTACCATTCACTGTGTGATCTTAGAAAAGTTTATTCAGGCTCTTATTGCATCTATTAAAAGAGATAATAATGGTTTCATCTTGGTAGTTAATATTAGAATTAAACAAGCAAACAAATATAATTATTCAGCCAACTGACTGGTACCCAAATGCTCTTTGCAACAAAAGGAAGAACAAATATTAAGAAAATACTATCATGTTTGTGTGGATCAGGGGAACAGGGAAGCTTCTAATGCTACTTATATTATCATTATCTCAAGAGACTAAGAAAAACTGACAAGGATAATACATCAGGTTATTTTTATATTTATGACTAAGTAAGTCAGTAGACTATAAATATTACTAATATGTTTTCCGATTTTTAAACCAGTATAGTGCTTGCTGGAGGAAGTGAACAGAAACTATCAGTGTGCACACAAACTTGATCTCTGATATCTATCCTATCTACTGATCAAAAGGTCAATTATGTAAGCCAGCAGTTCTCAACCTGTGTGTCGCGACCCTGGCGGGGGTCGAATGACCAAAACACAGGGGTTGCCTAAAGCCATCGGAAAAGGTTATTTATTTGGAATTACAGTTTTGAAGTAGCCACCAAAATTATTTTTTGGTTTGGGGTCAACGCAACATGAGGAACTGTATTGTGGGGTCATGGCATTAGAAAGGTTGAGAAACACTGATCTAAGCTAAACCTATATCCCTCTGTATATCATACTTCCTTTCAGAAAAATCACTCTTTGTTTTTATAAAGGGCTTCATTTTCAATAAGTTAAAATGACAAGGCGATCTCAAAAATAAATAGAAGATAACAATTAACTTCAATTTGCTCTGAATTCAACAGACTGGTTGTCTAGACAGTTCTAATTTATTTGATTACCATTCAGTGTTCATCTTTAAATAAAAAGATCTCAGCCAAGCCAGAGAATATAATTATCCCTTAATTCATTCTTTGTCCTAATCTTTCCCTGAAAATTGAATATAACACAAGTGTTTCACATGACTATCCTTGGATTCAGCACATTGGTACAGACTACAGCATAAACCATAGTATCTGAAGTGTTTTTATGGAACACTAATCCTCAAGCAAAATGCTCTAGCAAAAGTACTAATGTCAGGGGCGGGCGGGATGGCTCAGTGGTCTAAAGCGCCTGCTTGGGAAAGCTTGGGCGGCTTCAGGGACTGCAGTTCGATCCCCTGGCACCACATGCTGCACCAGCCCTGCCCTCGGGGTGGGCTGAGCCAGCCATA
Source organism: Myocastor coypus (assembly GCA_004027025.1). NCBI lineage: Eukaryota > Metazoa > Chordata > Mammalia > Rodentia > Myocastoridae > Myocastor > Myocastor coypus. The sequence continues at coordinate 6,855 of PVJA010013944.1, read as the reverse complement.
AAAATGAGTGAATAAACAAAGGTTCTGAAACAAGAAAAAAATAAATAAATAAAATAAAAAACTCTTTAAAAAAAAAGTACTAATGTCTACAGAAGTTGGGACCTTTATACCATTTCTCCTTCCTGCAAATTCCCAGAGAATACTGGCACATTTTAGCTCCAAAGAAATGCAGAAATCTTATTTCATTTAATATTTCTCCACTCTTATTTTTTAGATAAAAAACTGTATCTTAAAACACTTTAGATAATCTGGTTTCATCTCTCATAAGATTGTTCAAATATCAGCAGCAAAAACTGCCATAAAAACTTCTGTAACTATAGCTTATGGTCTGCCATCTCATGTAGTTTTTATTTAGTCCTAAAAGTGATATTTTGTCTAGTTTATTATTTTATTTTATAAAATAAATACTCCATAAAGTGACATTTTTCTTCAACTTTAATCATACAAGAATGTATACAGAAGCCGAGTATGATGGCACATGACCATAATTGCAGCACTTGGGAGGCTGAGGCAGGAGTACTGATGTCAGCTCAAGACCAATCTGTGCTACAAAAGTGAGATCAAGTCCAGACTGAACTGCATAGCGAGAACCTGTCTCAAAAAGACAAAAAAAAAAAAAAAAAAGGATACTGTTCCAAAAATTTAAAAGAACATGTAGGTTCCTTAAGTTTGTATTTTTAAGTTTACTATTTAGTGGTGTGGTCCTCGGCCATGCAATTCTTATAGAAGTGCATGTTTGGACTCTTGGACTCAGGCTTCCAAAGATAATAAAAGGGGTATTGAAATATCACCTCACATTCAGGTTTTCATGGCAATATCACTAAAGGAAAGGAGCAGAGCAAAATGAACAGATTTTACTGACGGCACACAAGAAATAATGAATTGACAAGTTTGTATATATAAATGCAGGCACATAAAAAGAAAGGCTTTAACGTAGGCTACAGTTTAGATTTATTTTACTTAATTTGAAAATTCCACGACATTTTTGTTAAGCATTACTTCCTCTACATACTTTCATAGTCATTTTCTCCAGGCAGAACGAACTGGTCTCTTCTCTAAATTCTCAATGAACCTATGAACCATTCTTTCTGGTTTTTTTTTTTTTTAAAGCCAATGATCTTTATGAGTCATGATCACTACACATTAAATAATACATGCATAATCAGTATCAATGGCTTCACTTCAATATGTAAACACTTTAAATTCAAATCTTGCAAAGCTGCTAACAGTAATCAGAGCATTTACCACAGCTTTTTTCCTCTGCCACGGCTTTTTCCAAAAAATGTCAGGTTCTTGAGATTAGGATAGAACATGTATGTTTCAGGGTCAGTGAGATAGTTCAACAGAGAGAGTGCCTTCTTAGGGAAGTGCAGGGACCAGGGTTCAATCCTTGGTACCGCATTCCATGCCAGCCACTGAGACTAGATGTGATGGCACTCACCTTTAATCTCAGCCCTGGGGAGGCTGAAAACAGGAGGATCACTACGAGTCTGAGCTGCATAGTGAGACCCTGTTCCAAATATTTAAAAAGAACATTTAGGTTTCTTAAGTTTTCAGCCTATATTCTGACTATATTATCATGATACATTGCCACATTCATTACTACTAACTGCACAACGATAATAGTAAGTCTTTATAATTTTTAATTTTTACCTCTCCTGTGAAGTGTCAGTATCAGACCAAATTACATTCTATACAGGGTCAGACACACTGAGATTTCCATGGCATAGGACACTGGCTTGGTGTAAGGGGGAGGGGAGTCTATATGCAAAAATATGCATTTTAGTGAAAAAGTCATCTAGTTTTCATTACATTAGGTTTAAAAGGATGAGAATCACTGATCAAAACTGATCTCTAAGCCGAGCGTGGTGGCGCATGCCTGTAATCCCAGCACTTAGAGGGCTGAGGCAGGAGGATTGTTGTGAGTTCGAGACCAGCCTGGGCTACAAAAGTGAGCTCAAGGCCAGCCTGAACTGCATAGCAAGACCCTATCTCAAAAAGACAAAAAAAATGATCTCTAAGGGCGGGCCAAATAGCTCAGAGGATTAAAGCACCTGCAAGGAGGTGCAGGGACAGAGGGTTCAATCCCTGGGCCTGCTGTGCCAGTCCTCCCTATGGCACATTGAGACAGCAATTGAGAGTAGGCATGGTGGCATGTGCCTGTAACCCAAATTCTTGGGAGGCTCTGAACAGGCGGATCACTACAAGTCCAATTTAGTAGTGAGATCCTGAACACCATTCCCTAAAAATACAAATAAATAAATAAATAAAAACTGATCTGCAAAATTCACAACAGGTTTTCAAAATATAAAAGTATAAATATGTTTATCACATGAAAATCATTATATATAGTGGATGTCCTCTACATTAAATTTAAATGTTCAGGGGCCTGGCGGGATGGCTCAGTGGTCTAAAGCGCCTGCTTAGGAAAGCTTGGGCGGCTTCAGGGACCTTGGTTCAATCCCCAGTACCACATGCTGCACCAGCCCTGCCCTTGCGGCGGGCTGGGCTGGCCATAAAAAATGAGTGAATAAACAAACAGAGGTTCTGACACAAGAAAAACATAAATAAATAAAATTAAAAATTCTAAAATAAATAAATAAATTTAAAGAAAATTTAAATGTTCAAAAAGCAATATTATTTCATATAAGCCTAACATATACATTACTGTCAACAGTTACTAGGTTTCAGAGCATCAAATCTCAAAGCAAAACAATAATAAAATTTAAAGCACTGTTTATGGATAAACCTATAGAGCAGCGGTTCTGAATGTGTGGGTCGCGACCCTGGTAGGGGTCAAACTACAAAAATACAGGGGTCACCTAAAGCCATCAGAAAATGTTATTTATTTGGAATTACAATATTGAAGTAGCCACCAAATTATTTTTTGGTTTGGGGTCACCACAACATGAGGAACTGTATTGTGGGGTCATGGCATAAGAAAGGTTGAGAACCACTGCTATAGAGCAAGTGCAGTGAGGCAGAAAATACAAAAATCCCTATTTTAAGGGGTCACTACACTATTTTGGGGAGAGGATGCTCAAGAGTAAATTACATTACTGAAGACTTTTTGTAGTATTTGGTAATTACCTTTGAGCTCCCATTTTGGTCCCTTTAAACTCATATGGACAATCATTCTGAGATAATGAACATAAGTTAATATATAATTAACTCAACTATCAAAGTTTATCATCTTACTTTTAAGTTTTTATTGGCACACTTATCTTGTCAATCAATTATATGTTGTTAATAAGCAGAGCTTTGTTTACTTTTCTCTAACAATAACTAGAATGACTCAGAGAGACCATGGGAAAGGTGTCAATAAGCCCTTGTGTAGAGACCCAGGTGCTAATTTAAATTAGTAGAGGATGTTGCTATGTGAGATGATGCAAACTATTTCTAGAATAAAACATATAGTAAAAACATGTTGAGGAGGGGCCCGGCGGGATGGCTCAGTGGTCTAAAGCACCTGGCTGGGGAAGCTTGGGCAGCTTCAGGGACCGCGGTTCAGTCCCCGGCACCACATGCTGCACCAGCCCTGCCCTCAGGGCAGGCTGAGCCAGCCATAAAAAAAAAATGAGTGAATAAAGAAACAAAGGTTCTGAAACAAGAAGACAAAATAAAATAAAATAAAAATTCTTGAAAAAAACATGTTGAGGAAAAAGTAAGCTAATATATAGACCTTCATTAAGCTGACTACAAAAATACTTTTATACTGGATATAACTTAATCCAGTTGTTTGGATGACAAAACCATGGTTCAAAGACTAAATTTTCCTAAAATGTAGTATTAGATGACAACATAACAGAGGATAAGTCACTTGAAGGATAATACAGCCTGCTGGTAAAAAGTATATTTGTCATAATAAAGGGGAATGAACAGTCCTAACAATCAACTTATCTCAAACACTTCATTTTGCTTTGTTTTGAGACAGGATGTCACTACATAGGTTAGGCTCGTCTTGAATTCACTGTCACTCCAGGTACCCTTGAAGTTGCAGTGATCCCCTTGCCTGTCTCCTAGGTACTGGGATTACAGGCACGCACCACCATGACCAGCACACAACATATTAAAATTTTTTGAAATATTCTGTAAAGTTTTAAGAACTCAAGCTTAAATCTATCCATCCCATATATGCAAGCATATTTTAGACAAGTAGTTGGGTGTCTACAGATTTTAAAACACAAAACTAAGCAAGCCCCTGTGTGTGATGTAAAACTACAAAACAACTTGTGTTTCTGGCACACCTGAATCCAAATACTGCAAAATTTACCTCATGTTAAAATATTATTGGGGCTGGGGAGATAGCTCCGAGGCACAAGTGCCTGCTGGGCAAGTGCAAGGTCGTGAGTTTGAACCCTGGTCCCACAAAAAAAAAATATATATATATATTATTATGCTAAGCCGGACGTGGTGGCTCACGCCTGTAATCCCAGCACTCGGGAGGCTGAGGCAGGAGGATTGGTGCGAGTTTGAGACCAGCCTGGGCTACAAAAGTGAGCTCAGGACCAGCCTCAACTGCATAGCGAGACCCTGTCTCAAAAAGACAAAAAAAAAATAAAAAAATAAAATAAAATAAAATAAAATATTATTATGCTATACCTGCTATACAGATTATATGACCCAATATTCAACAATGTGTTTATACTTTTATCTTTATTATTAGTTTATATAGTTCATGAAATCATACTATATTTACATATATTGTTAAAAATATTTTTTCACATTACCTGAGGATTATGTGCAAATTCAAATCAATTAGTATCAACTAAATGATAAAACTGTGCATTAAATGTTAGAGCTATTCAAAAGCTCATTCATCTATGAAGATTTTTAGATTCGAATCCAAATAAATGACTTTTCAGCAGGGAAAGTGTATACACTGAAATATAGTAGTTTATCTTTTATGAAATAGATATAAAACTGGTGTATCACTTGTATAAGTAACTTGTAAAAGTGTCCTAAAAAGCACAAAATTTTTATCCTGCAATGAATGTAGAGAATCCAAACAACAGAGCCATAAAAATAAGTGTCTTTTTTAAAAACACAAGCTTTTCTTAATCATTGCAAACCCACACAATGTTTTGCCAAACTCTCGGTTAAAATGGCTTAAAATGGTCTTACAAAAATGATCCTCATGGGTGATATATTTCAGCAAGAAGGAAAATTGTAGTATGCTGTGGCCTCAATTTGTGGAACTCAGAACATTAGTCATTCTTCTGACAAAGAATGGCTTTTCTGTTTCAGATGATGAGAAAAATTTGATCCTTGCTGTAATATAGCACTGAGTTCTGGGCAGCAAGAACTCTTAATTCTTTCAGTGGAGCTCAGGTGATGCACAAAAATAAGGGGTAGTTCTGTTTCTTAAACCCTGGACAGTAAGACCACTTTCTACATGACACTTGGAATTTCACTGCAAAACACATGGAAAGACTTTTTCACTTAGGACTACCCAGCACTGACTGAGGCATTTTCCTGTGCACTCATCAACCATTAATAGTTCACAGAGGCACAAAATCATGGGCAGATATGGCACACGCCATAAGCATAGGAGGCAACTATTTTCCTTCCCTTGCACCTCTGCCATGAGTTAAAATTAAGTGCTGCTCCAGGGGGCCCGGCAGGATGGCTCAGTGGTCTAAAGCACCTGCTTAGGAAAGCTCAGGCGGCTGCAGGGACAGCAGTTGGATCCCCCACACCACATGCTGCACCAGCCCTACCCTCAGGGCAAGCTGAGCCAGCCATAAAAATAAATAAACAAACAAAAGTTCTGAAACAAGAAAAAAAAAATAAAAAAATTCTGGGCCCGGCAGGATGGCTCAGTGTTCTAAGGCGCCTGCAGGCAGCTGCAGGGACCTCGGTTCACCTCGGTTGGATCCCCGGCACCACATGCTGTGCCAGCCCTGCCCTCAGGGCAGGCTGAGCCAGCCATAAAAATAAATAAACAAACAAAAGTTCTGAAACAAGAAAAAAAATAAAGTAAAAATTAAAAAAATAAAATAAATTTTAAAAATTCTAAAAAAAAATTAAGTGCTGGTCCTATGTGGCTTACAACTCCTGACACTGTATCAGTGTTGATTTGCTCTCTTATATATTTGCTATGTCTGTTTTCCATTCTCAATACCTACCTTTTAAAATCCTAATTCCCTTTCAAGGTCGCAGCACTTTGTTCATATCCATAATATTAATATTTATCTCACTGTATCTGTGAATTATTTGCCCACTTGATTACTTCTAAAAGGATAGAGGCTTCTTCTAGACAGGGATGCTACCTATTCCTCTTTACATACCTTATGTCTTTAATCTGTGGAAGACCACCTAACCAGCTCTCCTTGAAGGAAGAGCAACTGTCTCTATTTTGACTGAGTCTGGCCCTATTTCCTTGCATTGATATGTAACAGCTGGCTAGGAGTTTCGTTTATCCTTTCATTTGGCCTTAAGCAATGTATATTGGTCTAGTTGAGGTGTTAATGATAGTCTTTGGAGGTGGTATGCGCATCTCCCTGGTAACCTATACCTGCTGCTCCTTAATGTGAGCCAGGACATGACAGGTCAAAGAGCTGATGGTCCGCACTGCCAGCTGGGAAGGAGCCTGGAGACAGAGGCTATGACTTCCTGGGACTTGAAAGATTACATCAAAACTGAAGCACCAAGCCGGCCGTGGTAGCGCACGCCTGTAATCCCAGCACTCAGGAGGCTGAGGCAGGAGGATCGGTGCGAGTTCGAGACCACCCTGGGCTACAAAAGTGAGCTCAAGGCCAGCCTGAACTGCATAGCGAGACCCTGTCTCAAAGAGAGAAAAAAAAGCTGGGCGTGGTGGCTCACGCCTGTAATCCCAGCACTCGGGAGGCTGAG
>PVJA010013943.1:0-48497 GCA_004027025.1 Myocastor coypus | reverse complement strand
AAAAAAAAAAAATGCTTAATTACAATGCATGAAACGCAGAGCTAGATTGGTGAGATGAGCTTTAGGAGGCTTAGATTCAATAGCCTCCAACATCACAAGCTTCACTGGTGGCCCACTGCAATTGCAGAACGTTTGACTGTGTATGTATCTGCTTCCTCTTAGAAAGTCAAATTGTTAACCTACAATCTCAACCTTGTTTAAAATGTGATTGTAGTACTTCTTCATTTTGTAGTACAACTTCCATTTTATGGAACCAAACTTGACTTGTTACAAAATATCTCTAATAGCATTGAAAACCTTAATCCTTTTCATGTTATCTTACAGTTTGGTAGAAATGTAGATATTAGTGTATGTTATTCTTACACTATTTGTATGTCCTGTTTAGTTTGGCAACGAGGACAGATTTAGCAAAAAGCTAAGGATCAAAGTCTGCAGGCCTCACCTTAAAGCTTAAAAAATTATATTTTTAGCATTAAAAAAAACAAAAGGGGTCTATGTAGAGATAAGGACCGAGCATCTTAAGTAGAGAACAATAAAGCCCAACAACAGTTGTAGGGAGTTACTTGGGGATCCTGAAACCTGGATTCAAGGACGCAGATAACTGTTTATTCTAATGGTTCCTTGATTGTCTCTCCCTTTGCTTGGTATGTTACCGGTTGTCTCCTCCTCTGCTTGGAATGTTTTCAATTAGCATTGGTATTAACCTAACCTTAGGTAAATGGTAAAAAAGGTAGTGATCTCTAGTTTATATTTCCCAAAGCAGTTATGCAAATTTCTTAGCCTGTCCTTGAATACTCAGTAAAAGTAATATCCTTCTGTGGGTCGGGGCTCACTTCGAGAGAGACAAATCTCGGTGAGTCTTATGAGCTAAATTCATCAGGTTTCTTGTCGTTCCTTTCGGCACTGACACCAGAATATCACAACATTATACTACAAAACTACAATGATAAAAACAGCATGGTATTGGCAAAAAATAGCCCTAGGATCGATGGAACAGATTAGGAAGTGCATAAGCAATGACAAATACACCAGGCACCTTATCATTGGCAAAGGGTCCAAGCATATTTACTGGAAGAAAGATAGCATCTTTAACAAATGAGGTGAAAAAACTGGATATCTACATGCTGAAAACTAACACTTTACCCAGGTCTGTCACCATGCACTAAACTAAAGTCAAACTGAATTAATGATCTAAATATTAAAACAGAAACACTAAACCTCCTAGAAGACATCAGGGTAGACAAACACTTCATGGATCAAAATTGAAATGCACATGTAACTCTTGAAAAAATTGATAACTGGGTCCTCTTCTTGTTGAGAAGTTTTTGCACATCAAAGGAAATTACCAACAGAGTAACAAGACAATCTACAAATTTTGAAAAAAATTTAACTAATAAGTATCCAGACAAATGTCTTCACTCTAGAATTTATAAAGAACTAAAAAATAGTAGGGCACCAAAATTTAAAGATCCAATCCAGAAATGAGCATCTGAGATGAGCACACAGTTCTCTGAGGAAGACATACTGGAATCTAACAAATACATGAAAAATGCTCAAAATCATTAGCGATCTATAAAGTACAACTTAAAACAACACTGAGATACCATCTAGGTCCAGAAAGAATGGCTATCATAAAGAAATCAACCAACAACTGATGTTGAAGACGCTGTGGGGAAAAAAGAACCCTTCTGCACTGCTGGTGAGAATGCACACCGGTACAACCATTATGTAAGACAGTGTGGAGACTCCTTAAAATACTAGGACTCAAAATGCTATTCAATCCACCTATCCTCCTACTGGAAATTTTGTGAAAAGAACTGGAAACATCATATCATGGTGGTATCTGTGCACCTATGTTTATTGCAGCAAAACTTGTGCTAGCCAAATCTTGGAAACAACCAAAATGCCCATCACCTGAAGAATGGATGAAAAGGTGTGTGTGTGTGTGTGTGTGTGTGTGTAAGAGTTTTACTCAGCTATAAAGAATGACAAACTCAAAGTCTTCATATAGAAGTGGATGTGTCTTGAACATATACTCATAAGTGAAATAAACCAGACCTACACATGTAAATATTGCATAGTCCACCTAGTGTGAGAACTCAAAAGACGAAATAAAAATGGGAAGCTATAACATAGCTAAATGGGAATCAAGAACTTACAGATTAAATAACGAAGGGACAGCAAGGAAAAAAGTTAGGAAATATGGCATGGGCAAAACCATGCACTTACACACACAGGGTGTAAATAATTAAAATAATTGTCCCAAGAATCTCCAACAGGTTTTTGAAACTAGCAGTTATTTTGTAGAATTCTCACCCTGACTAACTATGTATGCTTATATCAGTGAGGTGAGCAACTACATTGAGGATTGCATTGTGCAATACTAAAACAATGCTTGGAATATCTGTCATTTGGTCTTCTAGATGTGTGCTGCTTCTAATATCATATCAATTATTGCTATAGTCTCTCCCAAGTAAACGTTTGTTTAAAAATAATAATAACATGAGTAACGAGAAAAATGCTATGGGATTATTCTCCTACAGTTTAATATAAAATTTCTAAGTATCTGTGTAAAACTGAGGAACTATTTTTCATGTTTTATGTGGATTTAAAGTTTAGAATATCAATGATTGATGCAAAATACCTATTTCATGATATATCTAAGGCATTACATTGGGAGCATTACACATCAAAAAAGACGAGAATGACATGCATTCCAAGCATAATTTTAGTGTTGCATGATGCTGTGATCAATGTGATGAACCTTTCGAAGATTCTTAGGACCAATATTTGATTCATCATGTGTACATAGTGTATGGTTTTGCTCCTGCTATGTTTCCTCTTTTATCTGTTTCCAGTCACTTCGTTGTTTAATCCATAACACATTCAGCTATGTTATGCTCTTAAGTTTTTATTTCTTCTTTAGAGTTCTTATGCTAGGGAGACTGTACGATATTAACACATGTAGGTCTGATTTATTTCACTCATGAGTGTATATTCAATATACATCCATTTATATATGAAATCTTCCAGCGTTAAAAGTTTAAGTTTGTAGATCAAAAATTACAGAAAAAGAATGGCTACAAGGATAGCCAATATTTTGACCCTAGCTTTTCAAGGTGAGTAAGGACTCTGGACATAAAGAACCTGTACTGTAACATCCTATAACTCTGTGGTGTCTCAAATTTTCTGTTCAAGGATATTTTGAATCCACAGAAAAATGGGATCAATGATGTATAGTGTGCCTAAGGAGTGTCACCTAGGGAGAAAACATTCTCTCAGGCTTTCCCAGAGAACAAATTCATCAAGCAATGGTCATAACTCATTCAAAGGACTGACACTGTGAACAGATCTACAAACTACTATATATTGCTTTAGGGTAAATCCTGAAGGCATTTGAATGATTTTGTCAGATACAAAAGTTATATATTTTGTAACTAAAAGTCTTGCTTTACCTTGGTCTTAACCATCCAGAAGAAAAGTCTAACCATGAGGTAGAAAAGTAAAGCACATTAATATCCTGAGCTATAAAAGGCTCAAATCAACAACTTTTGCCATTGCCAGTTATGCTGATGACCCACTACTCTTTATGCAGGATTGTACTATACATACACCTGCTGTCTCCTAGGTCTATATGAAGAAAGATTTGTGCTAATAGTGTTTATACAAGATATCAAGTCTGCATCTTGTATTCTGAACAAATCATACGAAAACAACATGCAATGTATTAATTATTGGAACTGTCCTAACTCGTTTTTTAATTATCTCATTGCTATTTCTTTTCATTAAAATTATTTAAAAATAAAAGGAAAAGAAGATGAAATGTGAATAAACTAAAAGCAACAGGAAGTTAAAACTTATCCTAAAGTATGCATTCATGTGTTTCTTCTCTTGAACATGATTCTTATTATCAGACTATGAAAAGAAACAATGAAAATTTTGTACATAGTAAAATCAACCAGTAACAAATTCTGAAAATAATATGAATGCTTCAAATTTGTCTTTCTTTATAGCTGAATAATACTCCATAGTATAAAAATACCACGTCTTTTTCATCCATTCCTCTGGTGATGGACATTTTTTCCTTCCAACATTTGGCTATGTGAAATTGTGCTGCTATAAAGATAGGTGCACTATTTTAGTACAGTATGATGTTTTCAGTTCTAACCTTTTGCTCCTTAAGCTAGTGATTTATTCTCAGTTGTGTGTTTTATGGTTATTTAAGAAGAAAGGTGGTAAGGAGTGAATTCAACTAAAGTTTAATTATCTTCTAAAACGGAGTTAAGAAATAAAATGGAGTCTGTCTTACCATGGCAAGTGGCATAAATTTGAATCTTTTCTTTCCTTATTTTAGTAAGATTAGCTAAGTATCTTTATATTTTGTTTAATCATTCAACAAAACACTCTTCTATTCATTGGTTAGGTTTTTTTTTTTTTTCTCTATTTTATTACTTTCTGCTCAATACTTAAAATTTCTTTACTAGTACTAATTTTGGGTAGGAAATGTTGAACTTCCCGGACTTTCATTTACACAATTAGATTATTTGATATCTCTCTCTCTCTCTCTCTCTCTCTCTCTCTCTCTCTCTCTCTCTCTTTCTTTCTTACTTTCTTTCTTTTGTAGAATCTTATTATGTAGTTCAGGCTTAATTTGAACTATGTAGGCAAGGCTGGAACAGAGTGCCTCAAGTCATCTTTGAAAACAAATTCGAGCCCAGAGTGCTATATTGTGCAAAAATCTCTTTCCAGTATGGAGAAGTGAAATACTTCCACAACAAGGAACAACTGAAGAACTTCATGATGACAAAGCCAACTCTACACAGATTACTAAAAAAATATTTTAGAGGGAGACCAAAAAGGCCTGATCTCTACAAATGAGAGCAGAAAGAACACACCAAAACGGCAATCAATTAAACAAAAGAAAAAGGAGTAAAGAGTTGTAAGTAAAAGACATGTCAATCATAAGTCGATACATTTCAATTATAACCATCAAATGTAAATGGACTAAATTCTCCAATTAAATGAAACAGATTAGAAGAGTGGATAAGGAAGCAAAATCCAACAGCATGCTCTATACAAGAAACATGTCTACTCATAAAGAAACTCATAGACTAAAGGTTAAAGGATGGAAAACAATACTACATGCCCCAGAACATAAAAAAAAAAAGTAGGTGTAGCAATCCTGTTTTCAGACAGTCAGAACTTCAAACTAAGACTTATCAAATGAAGTAAAGAAGGGCACTACATACTGGTAAGGGGAAATATTCAAGATGAAGATACAACACTCATAAATACATATGCGCCTAACATGGGAACACTAAGTTATATAAGACAAATATTAATGGACGGAAAAAAATCTAATATCTAATACCACAATGTTAACAGGAGACCTTAATATCCCTTTATCGCAACAGGATAGGTCAACCAGACAAAAAATTAGCAAAACAGTAGCAGAAATGAACCAGATCTTGGAACAACTGCACTTGGTGGACATACACAGAGTGTTCCACCCAACCACTTCTGAATACACATTTTTTTTTTCTGCTGCACACAAGACATTTTACTAAATTGACATACTAGCGCATAGGTCATGCTTAAGTATATGCAGGAAAAGAGATATTATCCCTTGTGTATTATCTGACCACAGTGCAATGAAACTGGAAATAAATGGCAAAAGAAATCACAAGAACTCCAGAAATACATGGAAATTAAACAACACCCTCCTCAGCAGCCAGTGGGTTACAGATGAAATTAAATAACAAAATAAACAATATTTACACTTTAATGAAAATTCAAACACAGCCAACTGGAGTTTAAGGAATGCAATGAAAGCAGTTCTCAGAGAAAAATTTATAGCTCTGAACTCACACACTGTGAAAACAGAATGGGAAAAAAAAACATACTTTCATCTAATACCTATACAGACTAGAAAAGGAAGAGCAAATGAAATCCAAAGCCCAAAGATGGGAGGAAAGTATAAAGCTTAGAGAAAAAACTAACTAAATCCAGACAAAAAAATCAATACAAAGCATTAATGAACTGAAATGCTGATTCTTTGAAAGATTAAATACCCCTAGCTAACCTCATCAAAAAGAAGAAAGAACTCAAATTCAAGCAATAAGGAATGAAAAGGATGAAATTACCACAGACCAAGCAGAGATTCAGAGGATCATTAATACCTACTTTGAGAATCTTTACCCTCACAGAATTGAAGACACAGATGAAATTGACAAGTTCCTAGAAAAGTACAAACTACCAAAACTAAATCAACAAGACAGAAGAACTATCAATAACTTGATAACACCCAATGAACTACAAAATGTAATAAAAAGTCTACTAACAATGAAAAGTCCAGGTCTTGATGGATTCACCACCGAATTCTATAAGAAATTGACAGAAGATATAATCCCGATACTTCTCAAACACTGTAGTGAAATTAAAAAGGGAACAATACTCCCAAAATCATTCCTAGAGGCAAGCATTACACTGATACCAAAACCAGAGGAAGATGCAACTAAAAAAGACAAATACATATTAATTTCTCTCATGAACATTGATGCAAAAATCCTTAATAAAATCCTCGCCAATAGAATACAGCAAATCATCAAGATTATACACCACAATCAGGTAGGATTCACCCCAGAGATGCAAGGATGGTTTAATATATGCAAATCTACAAATGTAATATACTATATCAATAGAGCCAAAGCCAAAAACCACATGATCATCTCAACTGATGGAGAAAAGGCTCTCAAAAAAGTCCAATACTCATTCATGTTCAATGTCCTACAGAAAATCAGAACAGAATTCTTTTACCTCAATCAGATAAAAGCTCTCTATAAAATCAAAAGGCTACCATAATTCTAAATGGGGAAAAGGTGAAGCTATTTACTCTGAGATCTGGTACAAGACAAGGATGTCCTCTATCACCACTCCTATTCAATATACTTCTGGAATCATTAACTACAGCCATTAGACAAGAGAGAGAAGTAAAAGGAATTAGAATATTTAAAGAAGTTATATTATAATTATTTGCAGATGACATGATAATTTTCTTGGAAGACCCAAAACACTCCAACAAGGAGCTACTAGTATTAATACACAAATTGAGTAGTATAGCAGGATACAAAGTCAACACAAAAAAAGTCAATAGCATTCATCTCCACAGATAACAAACACCTGAGAGAGAAATTAGAGAAGCAATACGTTTTACAATAGTATTGAACAAAATGAAATAGTTAGGAACTAATCTGTCTAAGGAAGCAAAAGAGCTTTTCAATGAAAACTACATTACTCTGAAAAAAGAGATCCTAGTAGATTTCAGAAAATGGAAAGATTCCCTGTTCCTAAATAAGAATCAACATTATGAAAATGGTCGTACTCCCTAAACTGTTATACAGACTTAGTGCAATTCCTATCAAACTACCATCACCATACCTCACAGACCTGGAGAAATCATTCCTAAATTTTATCTGGAACCAGAAAAGCCCTAGAATTTCAAAGACAATCCTGGGCAACTAAGACGAGGCAGGAGGCATTACAATCTCTGACCTAGTATTATACTACAGAACTATCATGATAAAATCAGCATGATATTCGAAAAAAAAAATAGACCTGAGGATCAACGAAATAGATTAGAAAATGTACAAGCAAATACAAATACACTCATGCAACTTAAAAAAATGGCCAAACATGGGCCTGGTGGGATGGCTCAGTGGTCTAAAGCACCTGCTTGGGAAGGCTTGGGCGGTTTCAGGGACTGCGGTTCAATCCCCAGCACCACATGCTGCGCCAGCCCTGCCCTTGGGGCAGGCTGAGCCGGCCATAAAAATGAGTGAATAAACAAACAAAGGTTCTGAGACAAGAAAAAAAATTAATAAAATAAAAAATTAAAAAAACACATGCCTGTAATCTCAGCACTCCGTAGGCTGAGGCAGGAGGATTGGTGTGAGTTCGAGACCAGCCTTGGCTACCAAAGTGAGCTCAAGGCCAGCCGAAACTGCATAGCAAGAACCTGTCTCAAAAAAAAAAAAAAAAAAAAAAAAAAAAAAAATGGCCAAACATGTTTTCTGGAAGAAAGATTGCTTCTTTAACAAAAGGTGCTAGAAAGACTGGTTCAGTATATGCCAAAAACTAAAACTTGACCGAGGTCTATTACCATGCACTAAAGTAAAGTTGAAATGGATTAAAGATCTAAATATTAAAAGAGAATTAGTAAATCTGGAGGAGAAAGTCAGAAGAAATCTTGAAGACATTGGGGTACGCAAAGAGTTCATGGACAAAAAACAAAATTCATGTTTAACACTTGAAAGAATCAACAACTGGTACCTCCTCTGACTGAGAAGTTTTTTCACGTCAAAAGAGACTACCAACAGACTGAAAAGACAACTTACAAATTTCAAAATATTTTAACTAATAAATATTCAAACAAAAGTCTTCTATCTAGAATTTATAACAAACTGAAAACCATTAGGGTCTCCAAATTGAAAGACGAACCCAGAAATGGGCATCTGAGATGAATATACACTTCTCAAAGAAATTCAACAAGCCTATAAATACCTGAAGAAATGCTTCACATCGCTAGTCATTTGTGACATGCAAATCAAAACAACACTTAGATACCATCTCACTCCTGAAGGAATGGCTACCACAAAGAAATCAACCAACAAATGTTGGAGAGGCTGTGGGAAAATAGGAACACTTCTCCACTGCTGGTGGGAATGCAGAGTGGTGCAACCGTTATGGAAAGCAGTGTGGAGACTCCTTAAAAAACCAGAGCTGGAAATCCCATTCAACCCAGCTATCCCCCAGTGGGAATTTTCTGAAAAGCATTGAAAAGATCATATCATAGTGATATCTGTGCACCTATGTTCATAGCAGCATAATTTGTGCTAGGCAAATCTTGGAAACAACCAAAATGCCCATCATCTGAAGAATGGGTGAAAAAGATGTGGTATTTTCATAAAATGGAATATTATTCATATATAATGATAAACTAGAAGACTTCATATATAAGTGGATGTATCTTGAACATATACTCATAAGTGAAATAAACCAGACCTACATATGCAAATATCATATAGTCTTCCTAGTGTAAGAACTCAAAAGAGAAATAAAAATGGAAAGACATAACACATCTGAATGGAAACCAAAGACTTAAGCGTTATACAATGACTTGATGGCAAACAGAAAAGATAGGAAACATGGCAGGATGTTTCCTATCTTGTATGCACAGGATGCCTATGAACCAACAAAAATATTTTTCACACTGAGCATAATAATGTGTAGCATTAAAATTATGCTTGGAATACCTGTCATTCTTGTCTTTTAGATTTGTGCTTCTTCTTATGCAACTTTAGTTACTGCTATCCTCTCTCTCAAATAAATGATTGGTTTACAAGATAAAAAAAGATTTGATGACAAAAATATGTAATGCAACAACTATTGTTAATTTGCTATTCTTAATTGATTATATATACCATATGTATAGTTTTATATTTAAAAAAATAAAATCTAGACAGCTTTTTTTCCTTTTCCTCCTCACAGTTGTTATTTCCTTTTGAATAGTTTCTTTCCTTTTCACAATATAAATAAATATGAAAGTTAAGATAATTGCAAAAAATAAGCCAATATAGTCCAACAGACCATAATAGCGATGGATTATAAGCAGAACTGGCAACGTCAGAAGTTGTTGACTTGAGCCTTTTACAGCTCAGCCTGTTAATATAGGTTTACTTTTTACACTTTGTGGTTAGACTTTTCTGCTAGATCGTTAAGACCAAGTTAAAGCAAGACATACATAACAAAACATGTAACTTTTGTTTTTGACAAGGTCAGTCAGATCCCCTCAGGATTTACTTTGAAACCATGTACAGTGCTTTGCAGATCTTTGGTCATTGTCAGGGATCTGGATGAGTCACGGCCACTGCTTAACCAATTTGCTCTCTGCAAAAGCCTAACAGAATGTTTTTTCTCTAGGTGACTCTCCTTCAGCACACTATACATCATTGATCATTTTCCTCTGTAGCCTCATACTCTCTCTAGTAAATGTTTGATTCATAAAAAAATGGAGAATGAAAGGAATAAGACAGAAGAAAAAATGCCATAGGATTGTCCTACTACAATTTTATATATGGTTAGATTCCTAAATTTCTATGTAAAATTGTTTAACTGTTTTTTCATACTCTATAAGAATTTAAAGTTTAGGATATCAGTGATTTTTGGAAAATACCTGTTCCATGTTAGGTCTAAGGTGTTTGATATTCAGAATAATAGTGATATCAAGCTATCACAGAATAACAGTAATATTAAGTTTCTGTGTTATAGGTAATAATATCAGTAATCTCTTCTAGATGGTTAACAATTTAGGTTTGCAGACCAAAAAATTAGAAAAAAGATGGGCTATAATGATGACCAATATCTTGGCTATAGTCCTACAAGGTCAATGAGGACACAAGCATAAATGAATCTGCACTGTAACATGCTGTAACTCAGTAGTGTCCCAAATTTTCTGATCAAGGACATTATGGGGTAACAGAGGAAAGTGACTGATGACCTACTGTACTTTTCTTACATGAGAATTCACCACAATATAAATCTCTGTTAAGCCTGTTTTCAAGGTGTCATGTAAGTCCTGCTGTGTTGTATTGGCATTCCTCTTTGACTGTAAGAACTAATTTTACTTTTAACCTGCAATCCACTTATTACTCGAGATTGTGCTAATTTCAATGTGTTTGCATAGTTTTTGGTGTCTTTGACATTTGTTTTTAGTTTTATTCCATGTTAATCTCATAATATGCGTGATATAAATTTAATTCTTTTTTTTTTTTTTTTTTGTCTTTTTGAGACAGGGTCTCACTATGCAGTTCACGCTGGCCCCTTGAATGCACTTTTGTAGCCCAGGCTGATTTCGAACTCACACTGATCCTCCTGCCTCAGCCTCCCAAGTGCTGAGATTACAGGCATGCACCACCGTCCCCAGTGTAAATTTAATTCTTTAGAGTTAATTTAAGCATGCTTTATGGGCTAGCATGTGCTCTAATTTAGAGAAAGTCTCATGTGTGGCTCAAAATATGTAGTTTGTTGTTTAATAGATTCAACTCTCTGTATATAAATGTAAAGTCCATTTCTTGAAACTATTTCGTTCAAATCTGATATTTTATTATAAATAAATAACAAAGTATTTATTATTATGTTAATGATTCGTGAACTTTTTTTAGTTTATATGTCTGTTTTGATAGTGTGATAATGAGGTCCCCCATTAGAGCCATATTGGTCTTTGTTTTCTTTCTTTCTTTCTTAATTAAAAATTTATTTATTTATTTACATATAGTACAGAATTTCAAAACCAGAAAAATTTAACAATGGTTATATTATATATTTTCATCATCAGATCAGTTTAGATTAATAGATATCGGTGTATAAGATTGATCAAACAATTAAACATTAACACTTTCAATAAACATTATTATTCTTTTCTTTTTTTAACAGTTGACACACTGCACATTTTCCTCCCAATAGTTATGCAGAGTACAGTGTGTGGGCATGACCCACCTTCCTATTTATGTTGCTAAGGAAAGAAAAAAGAATCTTCTCTTTGAATTAAGAGGAAGCAGATGCATATGGTCCAATGTTCCACAATTGCAGTGGGCCACCAGTGAAACTTGCAACTAATATGGTCACCAAGCACCTCAGAGCTAGGGTTAGACCTCTCACCATGGCCCAGCCAAGGTCAATGTTCGGCAACCATGATATACTGGCTGTATTTCTTAAATTTCTTTTTTTTTTTTTTTTTTTTCAGGTGGTGACTGATACAAGAGATGGTGGTATGCATTTGTAACCCCAGTGCTTAGGAGGCTGAAAACAGGAGGATCAATATGAGTCTGATCTGATTAGTGAAACCCTGTAGAACCTGTACAAAATACGTAAAAAAAGAAAAATTACTGGGAGCCTCCCTTTTCATTTTTTTCTTTTTAATTCTTTTTTAAAGTTTAAAGAAAAGCATTAGAAATTATAAATTTCACTAAACAAAGCAACAGATATTCAACAATGGTTGCTGGATACATGAGACTATCTTCAAATTAGTTGTTGAGATTACCAGATATAAATGTGTAAGGTTTATTTAAAGAAAAAAACAAAACAATAAGAAGAAAGTTACAAGAAATTCAAAAGAGAAAAATATCAGAGTAAAAAAAAATTTAAGCATTAACTGATCCTTTCAAAAGGCAAGCAAAAATCAACAATAAAAGTATCAAAACTATTCTGCATTCATACCTATTAAGTTTTCTTTTTTGATTTATCCTTTGCCTCATCTAAACTTTTCCTTCCCATGGAATAAATTCTTTCTCTTTCACAGTGTCTGATGTGCCCTTTAGATTTTGATTACTAATTTTTAAGATAATATGATGCTTGTATATGTGGTTCTGATTTATTTCACTTACCAATACATTGGGATAAGAAAGTTAATATAGAGACATGCTAAATGATGTACATGGCATACAGGACAAGGGAAAGGAAAACAGGGCAGCAATACCTCTGGATGTAAACAAGAACACTTAGAACTCAAGGACACCCTGTTTTTGTGTCCATTCTCCCAGATACCTAGAGGATTCTCACATATTGCATAAACATTAATCTTGCACACATACAGTAGGATCTTGTTATGCTCATCTAAAGTAGCCAAAAGGCTGAGATTCAAGATGTATAAAAATAAAGACCAAAGTCAGGGTGACAGCCTTTTTGCTCTAGCCCTTACTTTGCTTACATTCAGTGTGCATGTGTCTCTGTTTTCGGCCAGCACTTGAGTCTTTCCCAACACTAATATAGTCTCTAGCTGCATCCATTTATCTACAGAAGCGTTGAATTTGTCTTTTTTTACAGTTGAATAACACTCCATCATGTAAAATTACCATATATTTTTATCCATTTCTTAGTTGATGGATATTTGGGTTGTTTCCAAGATTTAGCTATGATAAATTATACTGCTATAAATATGTGAGCACATATATCACTATGGCATGGTGATTCAGGGTTTTTTTTAAATACCTAGGAAGGGAACAGCTAGGTTGAATGAGACCTGCAATCCTAGGTTTCTGAGAAAACTCCATAATTTCCAGAATGGTGATGCCAACCTGCACTCCCACCAACAGTGAAGAAGGGTTCCTTTTCCCCAACAGCCTCTCCAGCATTTGTTACTGGTTGACTAATTGATGATAGACATTCTTTTCAGTATAAGATGATATCTCAGCATTCTTTTAATTTGCATCTCTTGAATGACCAATGATGTTGAACAGCTTTTCATATATTGATTTGCTATTTGTATCTCATCATTTGTAAAGTGTGTATTCATCCCAAATGTTCATTTTTACACTGGGTCATTTTGGAGGACTCACTATTAATTTTTTTAATATGTTCTATTTAGGAGTATGTCTGACAGTTTGTTATAATTGTCTCCTACTTTGTGGGATGTCTTTTTACCCTGTTGGTAAATTCTTTTGATGTGCAGAAATTTTTCAAAAAATGTGATCCCAATTGTTGATTCTTTCAAGTATTTCCCATGTAGTCTGATTTTCCTTCATGAACTATTTACCAACTCCAATGTCTTTAAAATTTCTATTTTCTCTTCTAGAATATTTAGTGTTTCAGCTTTAATATTTAAATCTTTGATGTATTTTGACTGTAGTTTTGTGCTTAATGATAGGCATAGTTCTATTTTTAAGCCTTCAGAATGAGAAAAGCCAGTTTACTAAAGAGTATTTTTCTTCCAATGGACATTTTTGGGCAATTTGTCAAAGATAAGGTGGTTCGATGTGTGGATTGTTGTATTTATATATTCTAATCCATTACATTAATCTTCATGTGTATTTGTATGCAGTGTCATGCTGATTTGATCACAGTAGGTTGTAGTATCATCTCAAATCAGGGACTGTGATGTGTCTTGCCTTGCTTCTGTTGTCCAGGGTTGCTTTTGCTATTCTTGGTCTCTTCTGGTTCCAGAAGAATTTTAGGACTATGTTGTCTAGATCTGTGAGGTGTACTAATAGTTTTTTAATTGGGATTGCATTGAATCTATATAATAATTTTGGGAGTATGATCATTTTCAAAATGTCTGTTGTTCTTATCCAGGAGTAAGGAATATCTTTCCATTTTCTGAAATCTGTTTCAATATCTTTATCAGAGTACTATAATTCTCACTGTATAAATCTTTTATTTCCTTGGTAAGGTTAATTTCTAAGTATTTTACTTTTGAAGATGTTATTGTGAAATTTTTCTCTTGATGCATTTGTTGTTTGTGCTAAGAAATGCTACTTTTTGTTGTTAACATTGTTTTCTGCTGTGCTGCTGGATTTGGTTATTAAAACTGCAAGCATATTAATGGAGTTTTTTCAGTTTTTCAAGTCTTCTATGTACAATGTCATGTCATCTGCAAATAATGACAATTGCATTTCTTCCTGTGCAATCATTATTTCTTTCTCTGCCTAATTTCTCTGGCTAATGTTTCCAGAATTGCACTTAATAGGAATTGCCAGTGAGTATCATTGTATTGCTCCTGATTTTGAAGTAAAGGCCCTTAATTTCTGTCCATTAACTATAATGTTGGCTATTGGTTTGTCACAGATGGCTTTTATCAAATTAAGATAAAGGCCATCCATTCAAATTTTCTGTACTATTTCATCATGAATTAGTGTTAGAATTTGTCAAAAGCTTTCCTGCATCCTGAGATGATCATGTAATTTTTGTCTTTGACTCTGTTATATGGTGCATTATAGTTATGGCTTTGCCTACATTAAACAATCATTGCATTCTTGGAATGAATCTCACCTGGTTGTGATGTATAATGTTAATGATTTTCTATATTCTGTATGTTAGGATTTTATTCATGAATTCTGCATCTTAGTTTATTAAGTAGATTGGCTTGTAGTTCTCTTTTTATTTTATTAATTTTAATATGAAGGAAATAATAATGAGACAGTTTCAAAATATGTTATTAGGACAGCCACAATAATTAATAGAATGCATATTATTGTCTTCTTAGTGGTTGCTCAGAGTACAAGATACAGGCATGATAACTATTCAAAGCACTATTAGTACAAATATTTCTTCCCATTGAACTAAGAAAAAGTAGTTGTGTGTATAGTCCAATAGTCCATAACAGGAATGGGTTATCAGCAGAATTGGTAATGTCAAAAGTTGTTGACCTGAGCATTTTACAGCTCATAATATTAATCTGGCTTTAATTTTTGTGTCTCATAGTTAGGTTTCTCTGCTGGATGGTAAAGACCAAGCTAAAGCAAGAACTATATAACAAAACATGTAACTTTTGCATCTGACAAGGTCAGTCAAATCCCCTCAGGATTTACTCTGAAACTATGTGCAGCATTTTGTAGAACTTTTGTCAGTGTCAGTCATCTGTATGAATCACAGCAACTTGCTTGACCAATTTGCTCTCTATGAAAGCCTTAGAGAATATTTTCTTGCTAGATGACTCTACTTAGGCACACTATATGTCATCGATCACTTTCCTCTGTGCTTTTATAATCTCTTTTTTGGTTGGAACCTTTCTGATTTTCATATTAGAGGAATACTTGCCTCTCTGAATGTGTTTGGGAGAATTGCTTCCCTTTCAGTTTCACTGAAGATTTTGAGAAGAGTTTGCATTATGTCCTCTTTTTTAATTCAGCTGTGATCCCATGAGAACCTGGGCTTTTGTATTTTGGCAGTTTTTCAAAATTACATTTTTAGTTTTGTTGGATAATATTAGGTTATTTAGAATTGTTATATCTTCTTGATTTAGCTTTGCTGGTTCATATGTATTTAGGAATCTGTCCACTTTTTCTGTATTTTCCATTCTGCAAAAGTAAGATTTTGGAAATAGATTTCATACTTTTCATTTCTCATTGCATATATTTCAATTTCAATTTTTTAAAATGAGGTTGGTGAGGGCTTTACCAATTTTGTTTATTCTTTCAAAGGCAGAAATCTTTGTCTCATTATTTGCTTGTGTTGTTTGCCATATTGTTGTGACTACACCTGGACATGTGGATTATAAGCTTCTGGGAAAGTCTTATGGGTAGAGATAGGAAAGTTTTGAAGAGATTGCTTACTTGTGAAGACTTGGAACAGCTTCAGCTGTTCTGTTTTGGAGATTCTTGACAGAACTCAGAGGACTAGAAGGATGATAGAAAGTCTGCTTATAAAGAGCAGACTAGGGAGTTTTTTTCCTGTGACGAAGTGCTATGTTGATTGTTGAATTCTGGATTATTTATGTTCTGGCTTGGACCAAAGTTGTTCTAATTTTGGTGCAGAGGCTTTGCCTGAGCCCAAGAGTAAGCATAGTGGGCTCATAAATCTTTCAAAAGGAATTTCAAAGCAGACAAATATTGGGGCAGTAGCGTGGCTGCTATTGTAGGGCTTTTAGACAGATTTATGTTGAAAATCAAAAGTAAAGAGCCAAGGAGGATGACTTAAAATATTGTGAGTTTGGCCAGATAAGAAGCTCTAATAAAGCTGTGGAATGCAAAGATAGAGTTAAGAGGATCTACAATGTCAAGAAGGAACAAGAGAATTGCAAGGATGCCCCAAGGGCATCACTGAAGGCAGAATTTTTTTTTTTTTTTTGTCTTTCTTGAGACAGGGTCTCGTTATGCAATTCTCACTTTTGTAGCCCAGGTTGGTCTCGAACTTGCGCCGATCCGCCTGCCTCAGCCTCCCGAGTGCTGGGATTATAGGCGTGCGCCACCACGTCCGGCTAAAGGCAGAAATTTTTGAACCTTTGTATTCTCAGAATTACAAAAGTGAGGAGACTTTGCCTTCAGTGGAAGGCTGTAGAGCCCCATGTTCCAGAATGCCCAAAGCGGCCACTTTAGGTACAAAAATGATGCCAGGATGGAGAATTTATTCCTCGGAATCAGGGTCAGAGTGCTCCAGGTACTATATCCCTACATCCAAAAGAGAAAGAATCCTGGCTACTGTTCCAGCTGGCCAGCTGGCAGCAGATCTTGGCATTATCAATGTGGCATTTGTTTTAGGTGCATTCAGAATGCAGGAGTTCTGAGATTAAGAAGGCTTCCACTTTGACTTCAGAAGAAGGCTTGGGAGGCCAGGCAGTGTGCTCTTGAGAGGGTAGTGTGTGAAGATATGAGTGAGAAGCCTATTCTAAGAAAATCTCAGAAGTTTGGAAAAGCCAGGAACATTAATCATCTAAGAAAAACTGCAAAGAGAGTGCAAAGCTGGCCTAAGAGAGAAGCCAGGGGAGCTACCACCAAGAGTGCTTTGGGGTGTAGCCACACAAGGCTTTTGGAGCTCACAACTGAAACTGTTGAAATTGTGGCAATTCTTAGAAATAGACTAAAATGTTTTTTGCATAAAGGGATGCGCTTGAGTCTTTGGACGTCCACGAATGGAATGTTATGACTTGTATTTATTTGCCCTCCCACAAAGCCCCACGCAGTCATGGAGGGAGGACTGCTAGAATTTGAGGCGAACTCATGATCCACTGGGATTATGGATTTTAGTACCACTGGTATTATGAATGTGTTACACCCAGACTGAGGCCAATAGCCTGAATGTTATATAAGACAGAGAGACAGATTTCCTCTTTGTTGCCACTGTTCCTGCTAACACTCCTTTTGTTCTTTTGCTGTTTGCCGCTACCATAAAAGGTTGCGGTCTGCCATGGGCCACTCTGCCTTGGACCCAGCTGAGTATGTACTGACACCTCCAGTAACTGTGAGCTAAATAAATGTTTCCTTTGTTCATTTAGGTGTTGGGCATTTGTCCCAGCAACAAGAGAAGAGTAACTGAGATATCAGATCTTCCCCTTTTAGAATTATGTTAGTAGTTGGATTGTCATAGATGGCTTTTGTCAGATTGAAGTACAAAGCCATCTGTACTGGTGGATATATTGTGTCAACTTGCTTAGATGCCTGGCAATACACTGACACATACATTGTGTCAATTTGGATAGATCGCCTGGGGGTTTCATACTACGGGCTGTGAGGGCCCTGCCCCAGGGAAACTCAGCACAAAAAGGGAATGTGAAGGAGCTGAGTAAGAATTCAGCATTCCACTCCCTTGGAAAAACTCCAGTCTTCACAATTAACTTGGATTTTATCTCCTGGCTTCCAGCATAGACTCTTCAGCCTCCATCCTGTTGCAGATTCTTCAGTATTGCTCCACACCGAAGGAACGAAAGAATGACAATTACAGACGATGAAAAACCATTAGAGACCATTAGATATTGACCACTGCAGTGAGTATAAAACCTGGGGACTGAATCTTTCAGTTGGTGTTGTGCAGATAATATCGGCAGACTTCTTCATCTGACTGTGGGACTGGTATATCTTGTGTTGTATCTGTTTCTTGTATTATATCAGTTTCTCTAGTAATCCCCTGACTAAAACACCATCCATTCCAATTTTCTGTAGAACTTTGAACACAAATGAGTGTTGGACATTTCTGCATCAATTGAGATGATCATGTGGTTTTTGGATTTCACTTTTGATATAGTGTGTTATATTTGTAGAGTTGTGTATGATGGATCAACCTAGCACCTCTGAGGTGAATCCTACTTGATCATGGTCTATAATCTTGATGATTTACTGTATTCTATTTGGTAGGATCTTATTGAGGATTTTTACATCTATATTCACGATAGAGATTGGCCTGTAGTTCTGTTTTTTAAGTTGTATCTTTCTGTGGCTTTAGTATCAGTATAATACTTGCCTCCAGGAATGATTTTGGGAGGATTGCTTCCTTTTCAATTTGACTGAAGAGTTTGAGTTTTGAGATTAAAGCTTCTCTAAATTTCCTGTAGAATTGAGCTGTGAATCCATCAGGACCAGAGCTTTTCTTTTCATTAAGTTTTTTTTTTTTTTTTTATTGGATTTTCAATTTCATTGGCTGTTATTCTTTCATTCACAATTTTATATATTCTTGATTCAATTTTGGCAATTTGTAACTTTCTAGGAATTGGTCCATTTCTTCTGTTTTTGATTCTGTGAGAGTAAAGATTTCCGAAGTAGCTATGGATGATATTATGAATTTCCACAGAATGTGTAGCAATTTCACCCTTTTCATTACATGTTGCTTGAATTTGAGTTTTTTCTTTCCTCATTTTAATGAGCTAGATAGGGGCTTACCGATTTATTTAGGTTTCTAAATTTGTATTACATTTAATAAGAAATAACATTGAGACAGTTCAAAATATGTTAGTATGACAACCACAATAATTGATACAATGCATATTGTTGTCTTCATAGTAGTTGTTCGGAGTATAAGATGCAGACATGATAACTTTTCTAAACACCATTGACACAAATATTTCTTCTCATTGAATTAAGAGGCAGTAGTTGTATGTATAGTTCAATAGTCCATAATAGTAGTGGGTTATTTGCAAAAGTAGCAATGTCAGAAGGTGTTCATTTGAGCCTTTTAAAGCTCAGCATACGAATCTGGATTTACTTTTTCTGCCTCATGGTTAAACTTTTCTGCTGGGTGGCTAAGTCCAAGTCAAAGCAAGGCCTATATAATAAAACATGCAATTTTCATATCTAACAAGGTCAGTCAAATCCCCTGAGGATTTACCTTGAAATCATGGACAGCATTTTGTAGGAATTATGTGAGTGTCAGCTGTCTGCATTAGTAACGGTCATTGCCAGACCATTTTGCTCTCTGTGAGAGCCTGACGGAATGTAGTCTCTCTAGGAGACTCTCCTTTGGCACACAATACATTGTCAATCACTTTCTTCTGTGGCCCCAAAATCTCCTTAAACAGAAAATTTGGGACACCACTGAGTTGTAGGATGTTACAGTACAGGTTATCTTATGTCCTGAGTCCTCATTGACCTTGAAGGGCTAGGGCCAAAATGTTGGCTATGCTTGTAGTCCTTCTTTTTCTCTAATTTTATGGTCTGCAGACTTAGCTTTGTAACCCTCAAGAAGAGAAGCTTAGTGATACTATTCTATAACAGATAATTGAGCTTATCATCACTGTCTTCTAAGTACTAAATGCCTTAGACTTAATATGGAACTGATATTTTCTATTAATCATTGATATTCTAATAAATCCCTATAGAATGTAATTTAAAAACTGTAACTGTAATTTAAAACACTTTTTTACACAAAAATTTAGAAATCTAAGCATATACAAAATTGTAACAGGTCAATCCTGTGGCAGTTTTCCTTGTCTGATTTTCTACTTAATTACTCTTCTGTTTTCTTGTAAAGCAAACATTTACTTGAGAGAGAATACAGCAATAGTTGAATTTACATTAGAAGAAGCACACATCTAGAAGACCAGAATGAAAAGCATTCCAAGCATGGTTTTAGTCTTATTTCTTCTTTACAGTTATTACAGTAGGGAGACTATACAATACTTACATGTAGGTCTGGTTTATTTCACTTATGACTATGTGTTCAATATACATCCATTTATATATGAAGTCTTCCATCCTATCATTCTTTATAGCTGAGTGATATTCCATTGTATAAGAATGCCACAACTTTTTCAACCATTCTTCAAATGATGGGCAGTTTGGTTGTTTCCAAGATTTAGCTATTACAAATTGGGCTGTTATAAACATAGGTGCACAGATATCGCTATGGTACAATGTTTTCAGTTCTTCAGGGAAAATTCCTAGTAAAGGGATAGCTGGATTGAAGGGAATTTCCAGTTCTAGTTTTTTAAGGATCCTGCACACCACTTTCCGTAATTGTTGCACCAATCTGCATTCCCACCAGCAGTGGAGAAGGGTTCCTCTTTCCCCACAGCATCTCCAACATTTGTTGCTGGTTAATTTCTTTACGGTAGCCATTCTTTCTGAAGTGAGATGGTATCTCACTGTTGTTTTAATTTGCATTTCATGGATGGTTAGCGATATGGAGCATTTCTTCATGTATTTATAGGCTTGTTGAATTTCTTTCTCTGAGAAGTGTGTGTTCGTCTCAGAGGCCCATTTCAGGATTGGATCTTTCAATTTTGGAAAACTAATGGCTTTTAGTTCTTTGTAGATTCTAGATAAAAGACCTTTGTCTGACTACTTATTAGTTAAAATCTTTTCGAAATTTGTGGGTTGTCTTTTCACTGTGTTGGTAATTTCCTTTCTTGTGCCAAAACATCTTAGTCAGAGAAGGTTCCATTTGTTGATGCTTTCAAGTGCTCAAACGTGTATTTTGATTTCTGTCCATGAACTTTTTGCCTACCCCGATGTCTTTAAGATTTTCTCCCACTTTTTCTCCAGGAGATTTAGTGTTTCTCTTTTAATGTTTAGATATTTAATCCATATTGACTTTAGGTTAGTGCATGCTGATAGACTTGGGTCAAGTTTTAGTTTTTGCCATGTAGAAAGCCAGTTTTTCCAGCACCATTTGTTAAAGAGGTTATCTTTCTTCCAGTAGGCCTGTTTGGCCACTTTGTCAAGGATAAGGTGGCTGAGTGTGTTTGTATTTGCTTCTGCATCTTCTTATCTATTCCATTGATCCGCAGGTCTATTTTTTTTTGACAATACCATGCTGATTTTATTACTGTAGCTTTGTAGTATAACTTTAGGTCAGGAATTGTAATGCCTCCTGCCCTACGTTTGTTGCCAAGAATTGTCTTTGCAATTCTGGTCTTTTTTGATTCCAAATAAATTTTAGGAATGATTTCTCCAGGTCTGTGAGGTATTTGGATAGGAATTGCATTAAATCTATATAACAATTTACGGAGTATGTCCATCTTCACAATGTTGGTTCTTCCAATCCAGGAGCAGGGAATATATTTCCATTTTCTGAAATCTTCTAGGATCTCTTTTTTTTCAGAGTATTGTAGTTTTCATTTAAAATGTCTTTTATTTCCTTAGTTAGGTTAATGCCCAAGTATTTCATTTTCTTCACTGCTATCATAAAAGGTATTGTTTCTCTAATTTCTCTCTCAGTGTGTTTGTTATCTGTGTAAAAGAATGCTACTGACTTTTTTTCTGTTGACTTTGTAACCTGTTATGCTACTGAATTTGTGTATTGATTCTAGTAGCTTCAGAGTGGAGTTTTTTGCTTCTTCCAAGTAGATTATCATGTCATCTGCAAATAGTGATAATTTTCCTTCTTCTTTACCTATTCTTATTCCTTTTATTTCTCTTTCTTGTCTAATGACTGTAGCTAATGGTTCCAGAACTATATTAAGTAGGAGTGGTGATAGAGGACATCCTTGTGTTGTTCCAGATTTGAGACTAAAAGACTCCAGTTTTTCCCCATTTAGAATTATGTTAGCTGTTGGATTGTTGTAGGTGGTTTTTATCAGGTTGAGTTAGAGGACCTCTATTCCAATTTTCTGTAGGATTTTGAACATGAATGAGTGGTGGACTTTGTCAGAGGCCTTTTTCTGCATCAATGGAGACAATCATGTGATTTTTTGCTTTTGCTCTATTGATATAGTGTATTGCATTTATAGGTTTGCATATATTGAACCATCCTTGCATCCCTGGGATGAATCCTACCTGGTCATTGTGTATAATCTTCTTGATGATTTGTTGTATTCTAGTGGCAAGTATTTTTTTTGAGCACTTTATCATTCTTTATAGCTGAATAATGTTCCATTGTATAGAAATACCATGTTTTTCAACCATTCTTCAGATGATGGGCATTTTGGTTGTTTCCAAAATTTGTCTATCACAAATTGTGCTGCTATACACATATATCAGTATGGTATGATGTTTTCAGTTCTTCTGGGGAAATTCCCAGTAGGGGGATAGTTGGATTGAGTGGGATTTCCAATTCTAGTTTTTCTTTTTTTTTTTGTTTTTGTTTTTAAATGCACTTTCTTTTTTAAAAAATAATTTTTTACTTTATTTTATTTTGTTTTCTTGTTTCAGAACGTCCGTTTGTTTATTTATTTATTCATTTTTATGGCCGGCTAAGCCTGCCCTGAGGGCAGGGCTGACACAGCATGTGGTGCCGGGGATCGAACCGCAGTCCCTGCAGTCGCCCTAGCTTTCCTAAGCAGGTGCTTTAGACTACTAAGCCATCCTGCCAGGCCCAAATTCTTGTTTGTTAAAGAGTCTCCAAGCTACTTTCCATAGTGCTTGCACCAGTCTGCATTTCCACCAGCAGTGGAGAAGTGTTTCTTTTTCCCCACAGCTTCACCAACATTTGATGTTGGTTAATTTCTTTATGATAGCCATTCCTTCTAAGGCAAAATGGTATCTAAGTGTTGCTTTCATTTCCATATCACGAATGGCTACAGAAGTGGAGCATTTCTTCATGCATTAATAGATTCATTGAATTTCTTTCCATGAAAAGTGTGTATTCAGCTCAGACGCCCATTTCTGGATTTGTTCTTTGAATTTTGGGACCCTAATGGTTTTTAGTTCTTCATAAATTCTAGATAGAAGACGTTAGTCTAAATACTTATTAGTTAAAACCTTTCCAAAATTTGTGCATTGCCCTTTCACTCTGTTGTTAATTTCTTTTGAGGTGCAAAAACTTCTTAGCCAGAATAGGTCCCACTTGTTCATTCTTTCAACTGTTAAATGTGCATTTTGATTTTTGTACATGAATTCTTTTCCTACTCTGATGTCTTCAGGATTTTCTCCCACTCATTATTCGGGGAGATTTATTTTTTTTCTTTTAATATTTAGATATTTAACCTATTTTGACTTTATTTTAGTGCATGGTGATATACCTGGGTCAAGTTTTAGTTTTTGGCATGTAGAGAGCCAGTTTTTCCAGCACCATTTTGTTAAAGGGAATATCTTTCTTCCAGTAAACATGTTTGTTCCCTTTCTCAAAGGTAAGGTGGCTGAATGTGTTTGTATTTGCTTTTGATTCTTCTAATCTTCTCCATTGATGCTCAGGTCTATATTTTTGCCAGTACCATGCTGATTTTATCACTGTAGTTTTGTAGTATAAATTAAGGTCGGGAATTGTAATGCCTCGTCCTGTGTCTTTATTGCCCAGGATTGTCCTCGCAATTCTAGGTTTCTTTTGGTTCCAAGTATATTATAGGAATGATTCCTCTAGGTCTGTGACATACATTGATGGTATTTTGATAGGAATTGCACTAAATCTGTATAACAACTTAGGGAATATGGTCATCTTCACAATGTTGGTTCTTCATATCCAGGAGCAGGGAATATCTGTCCATTTTCTGAAATCCTCTAGGATCTCTTTTTTCAGAGTACTGTAGTTTTCATTCAGAAAGTCCTCTTTAGTTAGGCTAATTCCTAAGTATTTCATTTTTTTCTGTGCTATCATAAAAGGTATTGTTTCTCTAATTTCTCTCTCAGGTGTTTGTTATCTGTGTAGAGGAATGCTATTGACTTTTGTGTGTTGACTTTGTATCCTGCTATACTACTCAATTTGTGTATTAATACTAGTAGATCCTTGTTGGAGTGTTTTGGGTCTTCCAAGTAAATTATCATGTCATCTGCAAATAATTATAATACAACTTCTTTTTTACCTATTCCGATTCCTTTTATTTCTCTCTCTTGTCTAATGGCTCTAGCTAATGATTCCAGAATTATATTGACTAGTAGTGGTGATGGAGGATATCCTT
This sequence comes from Myocastor coypus, assembly GCA_004027025.1. NCBI lineage: Eukaryota > Metazoa > Chordata > Mammalia > Rodentia > Myocastoridae > Myocastor > Myocastor coypus. The sequence goes on along the minus strand of PVJA010013943.1, from coordinate 23,968 downwards.
GCCTCGTTCCACATCTGAGAATAGAAGAATGCAGTTTTTCTCCATTTAGAATTATGTTAGCTGTTGGATTGTCATACGTGGCCTTTTTGAGGTTGAGGTAGAGGCCCTCTATTCCAATTTTTCTGTAGGAGTCTGAACACGAATAAGTGTTGGACTTTGTCAACAGCCTTTTGTGCAAAAATTGAGACAATCATGTGGTTTTTGGCCTTTGCTCTATTGATATAGTGCATTACATTTATAGATTTGGTATATTGAACTATCATGCATCCCTGGGATGAATCTTACCTGGTCATGTTGTATAATCTACCTGATGATATGTTGTACTCCGTTGGTGGGGATTTTACTGAGGATTTTGGCATCTATGTTCATGAGAGAAATTGGCCTGTAGTTTTCCTTCTTAGTTGCATCTCTCCCTAGTTTTGGTATCAGTGTAATTCTTGCCTCTAGGAAAGATTTTGGAAGGATTGCATTGCTTCCTTTTCAATTTCATTGAAGAGCTTGAGGAGTTTTGGGATTATGACTTCTATAAATTTCTTGTAGAATTCAGAGGTTCATCCATCAGGTCCTCTACTTTTCTTTGTCAGTAGGCTTTTAATTACATTTTATATTTCAATGACTGTTACTGGGTTATTGAGAGATCTTATATCTTCTTGATTCATTTTTGATAATTTGTACCTTTCTAGGAACCTGTCCATTTCATCTGTATCTTCAATTTTGCAGGAGTAAAGATTCTCAAAGTAGCTACTAATGATCCTCTGAAACTCTGTTGGGCCTGTAGTAATTTTACACTTTTCATTCCTTATTGCTTGAATTTGAGTCCTTTCTTTTCTCTTTCTGATAAGGCTAGCTACAGGCTTATTGATTTTATATAATCTTTTAAAGAACCAGCTTTTGATCCATTAATTCTTTGTATTATTTTCTTTGTCTCAATTTAATTAATTTCTTCTCTAATGTTTGTAATTTCCTCCCACCTTTGGACTTTTAATTTCGTTTGCTTTTCCTTTTATAGTTGGTTAGGTGTTGCATTAGAGTATTTATTTGTTCTCATCCAGTTTTCTTAGTGTGTGAGTTCAGAGTTATAAATTTTCCTCTGAGAACTGCTTTCATTGAATCCCATAAACTCTGGTATGTTGTACTTGTAATTTCATTAAATTGTAGATATTGCTTGATTTCTTGTTTAATTTCATCTGTAACCCACTAGTTGCTGAAAAGGGTGTTGTTTAATTTCCGTGTATTTCTGGGATTCTTGTGCTTTCTTTTGTCATTTATTTCCAGTTTCATTGCACTGTGGTCAGATAATATGCATGGGATAATTTCTATTTTCTTGCATATACTTAAGCATGATGTATACACTAATAGCTGGTCTGTCTTGGAAAATGTGCCATGTTCAGCTGAAAAAAATGAGTATTCAAAAGTGGTTGTGTGGAATACTCTGTATGGTCACCAAGTCCAGTTTTTCCAAGCTATGGTTCAGTTCTGTGACTTTTTTGCTCGTTTTTGTCTCCTTGACCTATCTTTTTGGATAAAGGGGTATTAAGGTGTCCTGTTACGATTGTTGCATTGGATAGTAGATTTTTTTTTTATGTCTGTTAAGAATCGTCTTATATAACTTGGTGCTCCAGTGTTGGGCGCATATATATTTATAAGTGTTACCTCTTCTTCTTGAATTTTATCCCTAACCAGTATGTAGTATCCTTCTTTATTTCATTTGATCAATCTTGGTTTGAAGTTTAGAGTATCTGCAAACAGGTTTGCTACCCCAGCATTTTTTTTTTTTTTTTTTTTTTTTTTTAGCTGCTGGGACATGTAGTATTGTTTTCCATACTTTAACTTTTAGCCTATGAGTGACTTTATGAGTTAAGTGTGTTTCTTGTATACAGCATATTGTTGGATATTGTTTCATTATCCACTCTACCAGTCTATTTCTTTTAGTTCAAGAATTGAGTCCATTTATGTTGATGGTTATGATTTTTTTTTTTTTGTCTTTTTGAGACAGGGTCTTGCTATGCAGTAGAGGCTGGTCCTGAGCTCACTTTTGTAGCCCAGGCTGGTCTTGAACTCGCATCAATCCTCCTGCCTCAGCCTCCCGAGTGCTGGGATTACAGGCGTGAGCCACCACGCCCAGCTGATGGTTATGACTGAAATGTATTGACTTATGAATGACATGTCTTTTACTTACTACTGTTTACCACTTTTTCTCCTGTGTTTAATTGTTTGCCCTATTTGTGGGTTCTTTCTGTTCTCATTTGTGCAGTTTGGCTTGTTTTGGTCCACCTCTAAAATATTTCTTAGTAGTTTGTGTAGGGTTAGCTCTGACATCGTGAATTTCTTTAGTTGTTCCTTGTTGTGGAAGTATTTCACTTCTCCCTCCTACTAGGAAGAGAGTTTTGCATGGTATAGCAGTCTGGGCTACATTTCTTTTTGTGGGGGACTTGAAACACTCTGCTGCATGCTCTACTTGACTTCATGGTTTGTGAAGAGAAACCTGCTGTTATTCTGATGGATTTTCATTATGTGTGATGTATTTCTTTTCTCTAGCAACTTTTAGTGTGTTTTTTTTCTGCTGGGTATCTGGGATCTTGACTATTATATGTCTGAGTGTGTTTCTTAGTTGGGTTGATGTTATTTGTATTTCTGTATGCTTCAGGTAACTGAATGTCTGATTGTTTTCTTATATGTTGGAAGTTTTCTGTTATAACTTCTGTGCATATTCTTGTTATATCCTTTGTATTGACTCTTTCTTGTTGATTCCTACTAATCTCAGAGTTCATTTTTGTATTATCTTGCACCTGTTGAATTATTATTTCCTGCATCCTAGTTGTTTTTAAGAGATCCTTTCTTAACTTTTCACTAGCTGTGACTGTGTCTTCAAGATCTAAAAGTCTATCTTCACTTTTGTTCTTATGGTTTTACCAGGTTGTTACTGAGATTTTATTTTCTTGTATATCTCTTTGAAATTGTTTCATGTGATCTATTTCTTTTCTATATTACTCTATCAGAGAATACATCATTTTTCTATTCTCCTCTGATGTTTTGAGAATTCATCATTTTTCTATTCTCCTCTAATGTTTTATGCATGTCTTCCTTAGTAGCATTTAAGCTTTCCATTATAGTTATTCTTTATTTCTCTACTTCAGAAATTATTTCTTCTCTGATCTCCTCTCTACCTTTCTACCATTGCTCCCCTACTTTGATGCTATTAAATTAGAGATGTATTTTTTTATTTCAGAGGTCATTTCTGGTCTGATTTCCTCTTTACATTTCTGCAGTTGTTTTTCCACATCATATTACATTAATCGGCCGGGCGTGGTGGCGCATGCCTGTAATCCCAGCACTCGGGAGGCTGAGGCAGGAGGATTGGTGCGAGTTCGAGACCAGCCTGGGCTACAAAAGTGAGCTCAGGACCAGCCTCAACTGCATAGCGAGACCCTGTCTCAAAAAGACAAAAAAAAAAAAAAAAGAAAAAAAAATATTACATTAATCATCCATTCCCTTTTTTACTTCACATGTTATCTTTGATCTGAGTTCCTCTATATGTTTCTGCACTTGTCTGTCTACCTCAGATGCTACCAGTTCAAAGATTTCGGTGGTCTGATTCCCATTTTCTACAATGGTACTGTCTCTTGTATTTGTTCTAGGTGAACTTGGGACTTGAAATTGCATCTTGGCCCTTCTCTTTGTCATTTTGTATGAACTCTGCATGTTGTGAAGTTATGCTGTAGCACAAAAATGCCCATCATCTTAACAGTGGTTGAAAAAGAAGTGGTGTTTCTTCATATCAAAATTTGGGTCTGGATGAACCAGTCTTGATCCCTTCCCGATGTGCCTAGCTGGGTCTGGCTTTTGTGCTTAGCTTCTTCCTGCTGAAACTGGATGCTGGCCAAGATGGTCAGCATGCACGGCAAGGTTGGAGTTCCGGTGGCTGCCAACTCAGGGGCCCACATTGGAGGAGAGGTCCTGCCCGGGTTCAGGCCCATGTGGGTCAGTGTAGGTGGGCAGGAGCCAGGTTCTAGTGACAGATGGTGTGAAGGGCACATGCCAGTGAACAGGTCCTACCTGGTGCTGGCCCGGGTCCATCAGCGTGGGTGGGTTGGGGCCGAGTTCCATTGACTGGTGTCAGGGAGGGCACATGCCAGCAGACAGGTCCTACCTGACACAGGCCTGGATCAGTCCTAGCTTATCATTCTTTACAATTGAGTAATATTCCATTGTATAAAAACACCACTTCTTTTTCAACCATTGTTAAGATGATGGGCATTTTGGTTCTTTCCATGTTTTGACTGTCACAAATTGTGCTGCTATGAACATAAGTGGACAAATATCACTATAATACGAATTTTTCAGTTTTTCTGGGAAGATTCCCGGTACATGATAGCTGGATTTAATAGGATTTCCAGTTCTACTTTTTTAAGGTGTCTCCACACTAATTTCTGTAAAGATTACACCAGTCTACATTTTCTCCAGCAGTGGAGAAGTGTTCCTTTTTCCCCACAGCATCTTACACACTTGTTGTTGGTTGATTTCTTTATGATAGCCATTCTTTCTGGGGTGAGATGGTATCTAAGTGTTGCTATAATTTCATTTCACAGATGGCTAGTGATGTGGAGCATTTATTCAGGTATTTATAGGCTTGTCAAATTTCTTCCTCTGAGAAGTGTGTGCTCATCTCAGATGCCCATTTCTGGATTAGGTCTTTGACTTTTGGGACCCTAATGTTTTTTATTTCTTTATAAATTCTAAATAGAAGACCTTCATCTGAATGTTCATTAATTAAAAATTTTTCAAAATGTGTGTTTTGTGTTTTCACTCTGTTGGTAATTTCTTTTGGCATGCAAAAACTTCTCATCAAGAGGCAGTCCCAGTGTTTGATTCTTTCAAGTGTTGCATGTGCATTTTCATTTTTGGCCATGAACTCTTTGCCTACCCCAATGTTTATAAGATTTCCTCCGACTTTGTCTTCCAGGAGACTTGCTGTTTCTATTTCAATATTTAGATCTTCAATCCATTTTGAATGTAGGGATTATCAATTTTATTTTATCGTTCAAAGAACCAGCTTTTTATATTAATTCTTTGAATCATTTACTTTGTCTCAATTGCATTGATTTGTAGTCTATGCTTTGCAATTTTTTCTATCTTTGGGCTTGGATTGCCCTCCTTTTTTAGTCACATTATGTGCAAAATTTGATATTTATTTTTTCCTGTTCTGTTTTCCTAGTGTGTGAGTTGACAACTATGAATTTCCCTCTAAGTGCTGCATCACACAAATTCTGATAAGTTGTGCTTAAATTTTCATTGAATTTTAGATATTGTTTAATTTGTTGTTTAATTTCATCTGTAACCTATTGGTTACTGAAAGAGTTAATTTCCATCTGTTTATGGCTTTTTTTTTTTTTTTGCAATTTCTTTTGTCATTTACTTCCAGTTTCATTGTACTGTGGTCAGATAATGTGCATAGAATAATTTCTGGGTGTGTTTTGCATTGAGATCATGCTTGAGCATGATCTATTGACTAGTATGTGGTCTACCTTAGAAAATGTCCCATGTGCAGGTGTGAACAATGGTGGAATGGATCACTCTGTATATGTCTGTTCCAAGGACTGGTTCAGTCTGCTACTTCTTTGCTAATTTTTTATCTGGTTCACCTATCTTTTTGGGATTAAATGATGTTAAATTCTCCTTCTTCAGATGGTAATATTGGATGTTGGATGTTTCCTACCCATTAAAATTTGTCTTATATAATTGTGTTCTCCCCTGTTTAGTGCATACGTATTTATGACTGATATCTCTTTCTCTTGTAGTTTTCCCCTAACCAGTATGTAGTGGCATTCTTTATTTCATTTGATCACTCCTGATTTGAAGTTCAGATTTTCTGTGAACAGGACTGCTACCCATGCTTTTCTCTGAGGTCCTGGGGCATGTAATATTGTTTTTCATCCTTTGAGTTTCAGCCAATAAATTACTTTATGAGCTAAATATCTTTCTTATATATAGCATATTGTTGGATTTTGCTTCTTAAGCCCCTCTGCTGGTCTTTCAATTAGTTGATGGATTCAATTTACTTTGATGGTTATAACTGAGATATATTGACTTACATTTCACTTGTTATTTTCCTGCTTTTGGCTACCTATTTTTCTCCTGTGCTTAATTGTTTTCCCTATTTGATGAGTTCTTTCCATTCTCTTTCCTGGAGCTGTGGTCATTTTGATCCCTCTTTAGAATATCTGTTAGTACTCTGTGTAAGGTTGGCTTTGTTGTGATGAAATTCTTTAGTTGTACTTTGCCATGGAAGTGCTTCACTTTTCCATTGAACTTGATAGTTTTGCATTGTGGAGGGTTTGTTTGTTTTTTTTTCCCCAGGACTGGGGTTCAAACTCATGACCTTGCACTTGGCAGGCAGGCACTTGTGCCTTGGAGCTATCTTCCCAGCTCTGAGTTTTGCATTGTATATCAGTCTGTGTTTGGAATTTGTTTTCTTGTAAGACGTGTAGTACTTTGGTCCATGCTTTTCTTGATGATGTGTGAGGAGAAATCTGCCCTTATTCTGATGAGTTTTCCTTTAAATGTCATCTGTTTCTTTTCTCTATTGGCTTTTAGTATACTGCTCTTGCGCTGCATTTTTGGGATGTTTATGTCTGTGTGTAGTTTTGATTGGGTTGATGCTATTTGGAGTTATATATGCTTTGGTTACCTGAATGTCAGATTGATTGCCCTTATTTGGGAAGCTTTCTTCTATTCTTCCTTTTTGGGGGTAAATAATCATTTATTATAATTATATCTACAAAACACAAAAATATAAGAACTATTGCATAACTTTATAAAATGAAATAAATCAGAGTGCTCATAATTATTCATCTTAGTAATTTTAGCTCCCAGTACCCAATAATTATTTCTTGTTCTTGAATAAGTTTTAAAATTAGAAGTGAATGAATCTATTTTCTACTTTGTTATAGTGATATGTAACTTCCACAATGAAAGAAAAATGTAAGTACTGTGTATCAAAAATAAGACTGATTTGACAAGCTCAATATGATGACATAGGGAAGGGGCTTTAATATTGCTCATAGAAAGATATCAATAATATCATGTTGCCAGGCGTGGTGGCGCACGCCTGTAATCCCAGCACTTGGGAGGCTGAGACAGGAGGATCGGTGTGAGTTCGAGACCAGCCTGGCTACAAAAGTGAGCTCAAGGCCAGCCTGAACCACATAGCGAGACCCTGTCTCAAAAAGCCAAATAATAATAATAGTAATAATAATAATAATAATAATAATAATAATAATAATAATAATAATAATAATATCATGTTATAAACAGGAAAGCCATACCATTTGAACTATTAGGTCTGTGGCCATGCTATCCTGAATACATCTGATCTCATTTGAACTAAGGGAATTTGAAGTTATTACTAAAACTTAAATTATTTTTATGTAAGTGATAAGGCTTATCTATAACACTTTAATGAATGTGATGACTGTGAAACTTGTAAATGATTGAGGCATTCATAATCCCTTTCTTCACCTTCATTTTTCTGAGATTTATTTATAAGATCCTTGTGTTTTTAAATTTTCTCTGCAATACTGAGTAATTTCTCTATTTCACTCCACTGCATCAGGCAGTTATACTCCTTTTGTCTTTCTTTAGCTAGCTACTTCAGTTGAATCTGATGGATAACTCCTTTCACTTTGTCCTTCTACAAAGTATCTATGTTGGGTATACTAAAGATTCTGACAACTAGTTCTGGGGCTGGCTACAGATGAGAGGCAATATCCAACTGTTCAACTTCTTTTTTGGTATCTGTTATGGTCTGCATCTAGTTGCTCCCCCAAAGTCTCATGTGAAACTTGGGGCTGTCAAGCACATGGCTCAAAGGGCGGGATCAAAGGACCAGGGTAGGGCTTGAGGAGCATGGCCAAGAGAGGTGCAGAACGTTAAATAGACAGCATACACTGTCGGAACCCCTCCTCCAGGCGTTGGTCTCGCAGAGGTTTGGAGCAAATCATCCTGAACATGCCAGCACCCTAGCCACTCATCTAGACCCCATAAATCAGGAACAGCATCTTGAAATCTCCAATAACTGTGAGCTAAATAAACCTTTCCTTCCCTAAGCTTATGTGTCTGATATTTTCCCCAGCAATGAGAGAAAAGTAACTAAGACATAATTTGGTACCAGGAGTGGGGTCATTGCTGTGGCTAAACCTGAACATATGGATTACAAGCTTTTGGGAATGGTTTATGGGAAGAAATAGTAAAGGTTTGTAGATATTGCCTATGAGCAAATCCATGGAACAATTTTCGCACTTCTGTAAGGGAGGTTCTGGTCAGAGCTCAGACCAGAAGATTGATAGAAAGCTGGCCTGTAAAGATCAGTCTGGGGAAGTTTCTGCTGGAGAGAAGGACTGCATTGGCTATTGGACAACAGATTACTGGTGTTTTGGCTTGGCTGAAAATCTGTCTGAATTTTGCCTATGTCCAGAGACTTTGCATGAGACTGAGATTAAACTAATTAATTAAACTAATTAATTTTTCACAGAAAATTTCAAAGCAGTCAAATATTGGGGCAGTAGCATCATTACTGTTGGGGGCTCTTAGTCAAATATATGTGGAGAATAAAGAAAAAAGAACCCAGTATAATGACCTAAAATGTTGAATTTGGCCAGAAAGACAGCACTAGGGAGGTTGTGGACGGCAAAGATGGAGCTGAGATCTCCATTGCCCAGGAGGAACAGGAGAATAGAAAAGATGTCCTGAGCATGTCACAAGAGTTGGCACATTCTTGCCCTTTGCATCCTGAGAAACACAAGGGTGAGGGACTTTCTTGAGGAGAAAGCTGCAGAGCTCCATGTTCCAGAATAGAGGTAGTGACCACACCAGTTTCCAGAATGGAAGCAGCGGCCACACATACACACCAGACTACAGATTGGTGCCAGCATAGAAAACTTGTTTGTAAGAATCAGGGTAAGAGCGCTCAGAAATCCAGGCATGTGACCCCTACAGCTAATAGGGAAGGAAGCCTGGCTACTGCTTCAGCTGTCAAAAGACCTTGGAATCATACATATGCCATTGGTTTTATGCACATGCAGAATGCAGGAATTCTGAGGTTAAGAAGGCTTCCAGCTCAATTCAAAAGAAGGCCTGGGAGGCTAGGCAGTGTGCCCCGATGAGGGCAATGTGTGAAACTGAGTGATAAGCCTACTCTGTGGAAACTCCAGAAATTTGGAAAAGCCAGAAATGTGGATCATCTAAGGAAAAGTGCAAAGAGAGAGCATAGCCAGCCCAAGAGAGGAGCTATGGGAGCTACCACCAAGAGTACCATCACAGTGGAGCCACATGGAGCTCATGATTTTCCACAGATTGTTTCAAATGTTCCACTTGGAACTATAGGACTTAATGTTTGCCCTGCTGGATTTTGGACTTTTCTTTGGCCCCAGGGGTTTGTATCCTCCTGTTTATTACTTTTGGAATGGTAAGATTTACCTTGTGCCTGTGAATGTTGGGTGTATTTAGTTTTTCATTTGTGTAGGGGCTCACAGTTGAGAGTTTGCCTTGGGTCTTGGAAGAAATTTGGGACTTGAACTTTTCAGCAATGTTGAAACTGCTGGGACTTTAGCAACTCTTAGAAATGGACTAAAATGCCCTTCTGCAGAAAGTGATGCACATGATCCTTTGGGGGCCCAGGGGCAGAATGTTATGGTCTGTATCTAGCTGTGCCCTCAAAGCCTGATGTAAAACATGGAGCTGTCAAGTGTGCAGCTCAAGTGCTCAAAGGACCAGGGTGGGGCTCAAGGGGCATGGCCAAGAGTGGTGTGGACCATTAAACTGACAGCACGCGCTGTCTGAGCACTCCCCCAACCCAGGCAGCAGTATCTTGGAGGTATGGAGCAGATCATCCTGGACATGACAGCGCCCCAGCCTCTTCTCTAGACCCTATAAAGAAAAGGCAGCATCTTGAAATATCCAATAGCTATGAGCTAAATAAACCTTTCCTTCCCTAAGCTTGTGTATCTGGTATTTGCCCCAGCAATGAAAGAAAAGTAACTAAGACAGTATCCATCTTTTTTTTTTTTTTTTTTTTTTTTCAGGGAAGGGTCTAGACAGTGTTCATGGACTTGGAATGATACACCTGCTTACAGCCTCTCAAGAGGTGGGATTGTAAGTCATGTCACCATGTTCAGTCTCAATTGCCATCTAAGAGCTCCCCATGGGCAAGGCTCACACAGCAGACCCAGGGATTGAACTCCCAGCACCTGCACCTGCTTGTAGGTTCTTTAATCCACTGAGCTATTTGGCTGGCCCTCAAATGATGAGAATATTGTTTTTGGTTGGCTCAGGCTGCCTTAGTGGCAGGTTGAGGGATCAAACCACCATCCCCTGTGTCTGACTGAATTGCCTGCACAGGTGCTTAAGCCACAAACTAGCCCACAAGCCTCTTTTTTGATATCAAAAAGGAAAACATGTTTATTCTGTTGCTTTCCCTTGAAATCCTGCAGATGGAGCTCTGATTTTAGTTTTTCAATTTCTTGGCTTCTGCAACCTTTTTCATTTCTATATATTTGACATCCTGAGTTCTCATTAGCTTTAGCTATTCTGGAGTTACTTCATCCTTATTACCCTTAATAACATGAACTCCATCCTGGAGTTTAACCTGAGTCATTTTATACTAGAATTTATCTGGCTTTCTTTCAAGAGCCCTCTTTCAAAGAGCTTTCAGGAATCCTTGCTTTGTTTATGATAGTAATCTGCATGAAGTTTGTAAGCTTTCTTTTTCCCGAACAGGTCCAGATGTTCTCAAAAGCCAGGATGTCTTCACTATCCATGTTCTTGCTGCTGGGTCTCAACCACCTTGTGAAAAGCTGCTGCCATATGTGCCCACTGGGTACTACAGAAGCTTAGTCTCTGCTATTGCTTCTGCCGATAGTTTTTTTATATCATTGATCCACCATGGCTTCTTTCTCATTGATGATTATTAGTCTTACGTTGTTCATCTTTGCATCATCTTGGTTCCTGATCCATTGTGCCAGTCTTTTTCTTTTAATTGGTGAATTGAGTCCATTTACATTGGTGGTTATAAGGGAGACATACTGGCTTATGATTGACATGCTATTTGCCTGCTGTTGTATACCGTTTTTTCTCCTGTATTTAATTGTTTGCCCTATTCAGTGAGTTCTTTCTGTTCTCATTCATGGAGTTTGGGTCCTTTTGTCACCTCTCTGGAATATATTTTTATAGCCTGTGTAGGGTTGACTTTGTTGTCATTGAATTCTTTAATTGTATTTTGTGATATGCAAATATTTCACTTCTCCATCAATCTTGAAAGAGATTTTTGGAGGTTATAGTAGTCTAGGTTGGAATTTGATTTCATGGGGCACTTGAAGTAATCTGCTCCATGGTCTTCTTGACCTGATGTTCTGTGAAAAGACATCTGCCATTCTTCTGATGCGTTTTCCTTTAAATTTGATTTGTTTCTTTTCTCTAGCTGTTGTATTATATTGTTCTTGTGCTGGATTTCTGGGATCTTGATTATTATATATCTAGGTGGTTTTTTCCCCCAATATGTTGTATTTGGAATGCTATATTCTTCAGTTACCTGAATGACAGATTGTATCCTCATATTTGGGAAGTTTTCCATTATTACTCCTGCCAATATTCTTTTTATATCATCTGTATTGACTCCATTTTCTCATTGGTGCCTATTAGTCTCACATGGTTCATTTTTGCATTATCTTGCAAATACTGAATTATTTTTTCCTGCATTCTAGTTTTTTTTTTTTTAAAAGAGATCCTTTCTTACCTTTTTCAGTAGCTGTGACTGTGTCTTCAAGACCTGAAACTCTATCTTCACTTTGATGCATATGGTGTTGCCAGCTCATGATTGAGATTTTTATTTCCTGCATCTCCTTGAAACTGCTTCATGTGATCTCTTTCTTTCCTATGTTGTTCATCGAAAGATTTCATCATTTTTCTATTTTTCTCTAACTTTTTTTTTATCAATGTCTTCTTTAGAAACATTTGTTAATTCTTTCATTGTAGTTACGTTTTGTTTACTTCTGAGATTATTTCTGATTTAATTTCCTCTTTTTCTTTCTATAGTTATTTCTTTACTTCACACTCTATTAATTGAAAGACATCTGCTGTATGATTCTGTTATGGTTTGTGCCAACGTGTCCCACCAAAGCCTCGTGCAATCATGTGGTGGCTTCTGGAACTTATAATTGATTATTGTGAGTGTGGGTGCTGCACCTCCTCTGAGGCAGGTGATTTGTATTTCAATGTAAGGAAGGAAGAGAAGTTAGCTGCTTGAGCTGCTGCTACTCCTCCCTTAGCTCTTGCGCTTTGCTCACTGCCATGAAAGATTTTTTTCCTTACATGTGCTGCTGTGCCTTGGAGTCAGCCAAATATGGACTAAAGCCTCCAGTGACTGTGAGCTTAAGAAACCTTTCCTTCCTTCATTTTGAGTGTTGGCTATTTGTCCCAGGAGTGAGAGAAGAGTAACTAAGACAGATTTCCACTTTCTTCTATGCTAGTGTCTCCTGCTTTTGTTCTGGTTTGGCTGCAGTCCTGAGATTGCATGTTGCCCTTTCTCTTTTTCATTTTGCATAGCACTGTCCTCTGACTTTTGGTGTGGAGCTTTAGTGTAATTATAACCTTAGCATATAGCAAAATTCTTACTCAAGAGAGATTATATGGTTAATGTAATTATAATTTTGTATTTACAGAACTCCAACTAGGAACACTGATAATGGGTAGTGAGTAACTAATGGTTTTGTATTTTACACAGTAAGAGCAAACATTATGTCTGTTCATCTAAGCAGATATTAAATTGGGAATTTGTATTTAATTTAGTTCGTCTATGTTCTGTCTAATCACCTCCCCTTGACATACCTGGGTTCTTCCAGGCAGATTAGTTCACCCTGGTTACCTGTTGTCCCCTTTCTTGGTCAAGATAGAAAGAGAGAGGATGCTTTCACAGATATGGATCTGGCAAAGTGTGTGAGCTTACTGAGTCCAGATCTATAAAGTTTGAACCCAGCAGCTTGGATTTGGTTACTGTGCTCAGCTTCTTCCTGTTTTAGCCTGTGGAAGTGAACCCACCATGTCTCTGGCATGATGTGCTTCTCCTGTATTTGCTGGGTGGTTCTGGCCCCTAGCCTCTCTGCAAGGCTTTTCCTGGAGAGTTTCATACCAGGCCTGTCTGATGGAAGAGGTTTCCGTGAGTTTGTGGATGTTCCTACACACACACACACACACACACACACACACACACACACCAGTTCTGCCCTGGGGCTGGAGGTGTCCAGTGGGCACAGCAGACTGGAAGATTCCACTCACATGCTGGGCCTGGGCTGGGGCTGGAGGAATCCTGATAGATTAATTAATTTTGTTTCTTTTTTGGGTTATTTTTTGCAATGGTGGTAGATTGGTGCAGGGCAAGCCAGCCATGTTCTTTAGAGAGCAGGAGAGCAGGGTATGCTTATCAAAGCTCCTGCTTAGTGAGGTTCAATATGCCTTGTACCTCATTAAGGAGAGGGGTCAAGGCGCAGTTGAGGAAGAATCTGATGATTATAATGATGAGTACAAGTCACAGATGTGCAAGGCTCACTTAGTGGTAGATTGGCACAGGACTGTGCTCTGCCATGCTCCTGCATGACCCAGTGTTAGTGAGGACACCTTGGTGGTCTTTGGGGTGAAAAAGGGTGGCTGACTCAGTAAATTCCAGTGGGAAGTCTTGGATGGCCAGGCTATGACTGTCAAGTCTCCCTGACAATTTTAATATTGTGAAGTGGTGGTGCAAAGCAGCACACTCTGCCAGGAAGCATGGAGGGGTGAGGCCTAGCCTATCAGGTGTCTCTGGCAGTCTTGCGAGCAAGTAGGATTGGTGGGACTCAGTAAACTTCAGCTGGAAGGCTGAAGGGCAGGCCTAGGCCTGCCAAGACTCCAAGACAGTCTTCAGGGCAATGTGAGTGATCCAAAACCAGCAAAATCCACACGAGGTGGTGCTAGCCCACCAGGTCTCTCCAGAAGTATTCAGATCAAGCAGGGGCAGTGGGACTCCCTTCATTTTCAATGAACAGAGCCTAAGAGTATTATTAACTTGCATTGTTCTCACCTTTCCCTATCCTCCTTTCCACTTTTAACTACTCAGGTCCTTTTTAATTTAAAAAATTTCTTCCTATTTCACAATATCTACTGGATATTTTAGATTTTATTTACTTTTCAAATTTTCACACAAGGGACATAATGCGATGCTTACATATGTGAGTCTGATTTATCTCACTTATAAATGTGGTCTCATTCTGGAACCATTACCCTATAAGTCTTTTACCTTATTTATGGTTGAGTAGCACTTCACAGTATAAAAATATACCTTTTTATTTATTCCTTGTTTGATGAACATTTATATCATTTCAAAGATTTTGCTATTACATATTGTGTTGATATAAACATACGTGTGCATATATTGCTTTTGTATGCTTTTAATTCTTTTAGGAATACATCCGAAATGAAAATAGCTGGATCAAATGGTACCTCAAATCCTAGCTTTCTAAGGAATCTCGACACTGATTTCCACAGTGTTTGCACCAGTCTGCACTCTCACCAACATTGGAGGATGATTCATTTTCCCCACAGCCCCGTCAGCATTTATTATTGGTTGATTTCCTGGTGATAGTCAATCTTTCTGGAGTGAGGTGGAATCTCACTGTTGTTTTAATTTGCATCTGTTGTATGACTAACGATGCTGCACATTTTTTCACATGTTGTATCAGTAAGGTTTTTTTACTAGAGAAAGATAAAACACGACACAGAAATGTAAAAATAAATTACACAATTCCCTTATGATGGTCAGGCACAGAGTCGAAATAGGAAGCATGCCAAGGGTGTCTGCATACTTGAAGCTGAATGGTCTAGTTCAAGGTTTGGAACTCACTACAGTGTTACATGCAAGTCTGTATCAAAAGGCCAATGGTCCTAAAATGCAAGACTAAAGAATGTAAGGAGGTGAGGCCTTTTCCTCATGACCTGTGGCTTCCATCCAGAGCCAGCCCAGACCTGGGGGCCTGTGAGTGAGACCTTTGCCCTGCAAAGACTCAGAACAGGTGTGGTTGTGTGTGCATAAGACCTTTGCCCCATGATCAACAGCTCCAGCCCCGACCCAGCCCAGGCCCAGTGGCATGAGAGTAAGAGCTTTGCTCCATGACAAGCAGATCCCATCCAGACCTGGCCAAATCCCAACTTGTATGTGGGGTTCAGTACCATGGGCTGAAACAAAAAAAAAAAAAAAAAAAAAAAAAGCTGAGCACAGCAGGTAGACCTAAGCTAACCACATCTGAAGCAGTACAAATTTGGTAGAGATGGACCTGGTAAGCTGAGACACTTTGCTAGACTCAGATCTATGATAGTGTCTGCTCACTTTTTCCTCTTGATGTACAGAAGGGGCAACAAGTAACCAGGGCAAACCAGTGAGCCTGGAAAGTCCAGGTATATCAAGGAGTGGAGAAAAGACAGAATTTAGGGGAACTAAATTAAATACAAATTCTCAATTTATTATCTGCTTAGCTATGCGGACATAATGTTTGCTCCTACTGTCTAAAATACAAAACCATTAGTTGCAAAAGTTTGTCAACTGCTAAATATCACTACTCAATATTAGTGCTCCTAAAAGCAATACTGTAAATAAAAACTATAACTGCCTTAGCCTTACTCTCTTGGGTAACAATTTTGTTAGGTGTGAAGGTTGTAACTACATAAAAGCTCTACACCAAAAGTCAGAGGACAGTACTGTACAAAATGGCACAGAGGAGTAAAATGTAATCTCAGACCCCAAGCTCACCCAGAACAAATGCAGGAGACATTAGCATAGGAAAAAGTGGGAATAATATAGCCGAAATCCCTGAATTAATGGTATCTGGAGTAAAGAAACAACTACAGAAAGGAAGAGAGGAAACCAGATGAGAAATAATCTCTGAAGTAAAAAAAAAAAAAAACTATAATGAAAGAATTAATAAATGCTCCAAGTGAAGATATTGATAAAAAATGGAGGAGAACAGAAAAATGATAGAATCCTTGAATGAGAAATATAGGAAAGAAACAGATCTCAGGAAGCAGTTTCAAAGAGATATATGGGAACATGAAATCACAAGCTGGTATAACTGTAAGCATGAAAGTGCAGATAGAGTTTCAGATCTTGAAGACACAGTCTCAGCTAGTGAAAAAGTAAGAAAGGATCTCTTGAAAACAAATAGGATGCAGAAAAAACAATTAAACATTTGCAAGGTGATGCAAAGATGAACAATGTGAGACTAACAGGCATCAATGAGAAAGAAGGAGTCCATACAAATGGTATTCAAAAAAAAATGGGGCAGAAGTAATAGCAAAAAACTTCCCAAATATGAGAATACAACTTACATTCAGGTAAATGAAGCAGATAGAATTCCAAATCGCATCAAGTCAATTAAAACCACTCCCAGACATAACAAGATACTAAAAGCCGCTGGAGAAAAGAAACTTCACATTGAAAGAAAAATCGATCAGAATAATGGCAGATTTCTCTTCACAAACAACGAAGTCAACAACAGCATGGAGCAGAGTGCTTCTAGTCCTCCATGAAAAATAATTCCGGCTCGAACTGCTATATTCTGCAAAACTGTCTCTCAAGTATGAGGAAATGAAATGCTACCACGACACAGGACAGCTAAAGAATTTCATGATGTCAAGGTCAACCCTACATGGACTATGAAAAGATATTTTAGAAAGGGATCAAAATGATTCCAGCCCCACTATTAAGAACAGAAATAACCAACCAAATAGGACAATCAATGAAATACAGAGAAAAGGTGGTAAATAAGAGCAGATAAATAACATGTTAATCATAAGTCAATACATTTCAATTATACTCATCAATGTAAATGGACTTAACCAATTAAAAGAAATAGACTGGAACAATAGATGAAGAAGCTAAATTCCACCATATGCTGCACACAAGAAACACACTTATAAAGAAATTCATAGGCTGAGAGTCAAAGGAAGGAAAGCAATTCTACATGCCCCAGCACTTAGAAAAAAGCAGGTGGAATCCTGTTTGCAGATAATCTGAATTTCAAAGCAAGAATGATCAAACAAAATAAACAAAAAGAAGGCCACTACATACTGGTTAGGGGGAAAATCAAGATGAAGAGGTAACATTCATAAATACATATGGAAACAATGTGGGAGCATCCAGCTATAAAACAGAAATTTTAATGGACATGAAAAATCTAATATCCAATGTCACAGTCTTTACAGGGGACCTAAACACCCCTTTATTCCAGAAAGATATGTCAAGCAGATGAAAAATTAACAAAGAAATGGCAGAACTAAACCAGAACTTGGAACGCATGGACTTAGAGGACATATACAGAGTGTTCCACTCAACCACTTCTTTTTTTTTTTTTTTTTTGTCTTTTTGAGACAGAGTCTCGCTATGCAGTTGAGGGTGGTCCTGCACTCACTTTTGCAGCCCAGGCTGGTCTCGAACTCTCACCAATCTGCCTGCCTCAGCCTCCCAAGTGCTGGGATTACAGGCGTGAGCCACCACGCCCGGACACTCAACCACTCCTGAGTACACATTTTTTCAGCTGCACATGGGACATTTTAAAAAATAGACCACATACTAGTCCATAGATAATACTTAAGTATATGCAAGAAAACAGAAATTATTCCATGCATATTGTCTGACCACAGTGCAATGAAACTAGAGTTGAATGACAGAAGAAACAACCAAAAAGCAGAAATCCATGGAAATCAAACAACACCATCCTCAACATCCAATAATTTACAGAGGAAATCAAACAAGAAATTAAACAATATCTACAGTTTAATGAATATTCAAACACAACCTACAGGAATTTATGGGATGCAATGAAACCAGTTCTTGGAGAGAAATTTATGGCTTTGAACTCATACATTAAAAAAACAGAGCGGGAACAATAAATACCCTAATGCTGCACCTAGATCATCTAGAAAATAAAGACTAAACCAAACCCAAAGCTCAAAGATGGGAAGAAATTATAAAGAGTAGAGTAGAAATTAATTCAATTGAGACAAAGAAAACAATACAAAGAATTAATGAATCAAAAATCTGGTTCTTTGACAGATTAAACAAAATTGATAAGCCCCTAGCTAACCTCATCAAAATGAGGAAAGAAACAACTCAAATTCAAGCAATGATGAATGAAAAGTGTGGCATTAGCATAGATCAAGTGGATATCCAGAAGATCATCAGTAGTTACTCTCTAAGAATTGAAGACACAGATGAAATGGACAGATTTCTAGAAAGGTACAATTTACAGAAACTGAATAAAGAAGGTACACAAATTCTCAATAACCCAATAACAGCCAATGAAACACAAAATGTAATTTAAAAACTTATTGACAAGGAAAAGTCCAGGTCTGATGGATTCACAGCTGAATTCTACAAGAAATTTAGAAAAGATATAATCCCAATCCTTTTCAAACTATTCAATGAAATTGAAAAGAAAATAGTTCTCCCAACATCATTCCTGGAGGCAAGTATTATACTGACACAAAACCCAAAGAAAGATGTAACTAAAAAGGGCCAAGCTCTCTCATGAACATAGATGAAAAAAATCCTCAATAAAATCATTGCAAATGGAATACAGAAAATCATTAAGATTATACATCATGACCAGGTAGGATCCATTGCAGAATGCAAGAATGGTTCAACATACACAAATTCATTAATGTATATAATATCAATAGAGCCAAATCCAAAACCACATGATCCACCTCAATTGATGCAGAAAAGGCTTTTAACAAAGTGCAACACTCTTACATGTTCAAAGTCCTACAGAAATTTTCAATAGATGGCCTCTACCTCAGTTTGTTAAAAACCATCTGTGATGATCCAATGGCTAACATTATTCTAAATGGTAAAAAACTGAGGCCTTTTAGTCTCAGATCTGGTACAAGATAAGGATATCTGCTATCACCATTCCTATTCAATATAGTTCTGGAATCATTAACTACAGCCATAAGACAAGAGAGAAAGAATGGAATAAAAATAGGTAAAAAAGAAGTTATACTATCATTATTTGCTGATCACATGATAGTATACTTGGACGCCCCCCCAAAACACACCACCAAGAAGTTACTAGAATTAATATGCAAATACAGTAGCCTAGCAAAATACAAAGTCAATCAATACCCAAAAGTCAATAGCATTCCTCTACACAGATAACAAACATTCTGAGAGAGAAATTAATGAAATATTTTACTGTAGCATGGTGGAAAATGAAATACATAGGAATTAATCTAACTAAAGAAGTAAAAGATCTATTCAGTGAAAATTATAGTACTCTGAGAGAAGAGATCATAGAGGATTTTAGAAGATGGAAAGACATTCCCTGCTCCTGGATAGGCAGAACCAACATTGTGAAGGTGGTCATATTTCCAAAATTTTTATACAGATTTAATGCAATCCCTATCAAAATACCATCAACATACCTCACAGACGTGGAGATCTAATATTTATTTGGAACCGGAAAAGACATATAATATCAAAGACAATCTGGGACCACAAAAGGGAGGAGACATCACAATTCTTGTCTTAAAATGTACTTCAAATTTATTCTGAAAAAGCATGGCATTGGCAAAAAACATACACATCTGAGAATCAGTGGAATATATTAGCAGATGCAGAAGCAAATGCAAACAAACTCAGCCATCTTATCTTCGAGAAAGGGGACTGTATTGGTCAGGGTTTTACTTAGAGGAACAGAATAGATATAATATGAGGAATGGATATTAACACCAAATATACAATCTATACAAAATTGTAAGATTGGCTTACAATAGCCACAGAGTCAGATGAGGAAGCTCGCACAGGGCGTCTGCACGCTCCAGACTGAAGAATTCAATCCCGAGCCCTGGACTTCACTGCAGCACTCCGTGTAAGTCTCTGTCGGCTGACGGGTCCATAATGGAAGACTGCAGTGTCTGTAGATGGACACTGAAGAGTCTGCGGCAGATGGCAAGAGATCTAAGCTGGAGGCTAAAGAGTCTGCGCTGCAAGCCAGACGATGAAGTCCAGTCTGAATGCGAAGACTGAAGCTTCTCTGATGAAGTGAAGTGTTGACTCCTCCTTCAGCCCTTTAAAGTCTTTTTGTGCTCAGTCATTCTGACGTGGACTCATTGCTCCCTAGGGTGGAACCAATCATACCCCAGGACTGGCCCTTGATCCCATTCTAGGGAGAAATCCAATCATATCCTAGTCAGGCCCTGATGATACTCCAGGGAAGAACCAACTGTACCCTAGAGTGGGGCTCCCACCAACAGGGAACTGGGCTGCTGAGTCATTCAGCCAAGTTGACACATTGTATCAGCCACTACAATCCACCCCTTGTCAACTTGACATATTTAAGCCAGTCTCCAAATACAGAGGTATGCATTTAATTACGCCTAACATTGTTAGTACTATCCCGCGTACAAACAGAAATGTGCTAATAATACCCCTACCCAAATAGAGGATAAGTTTTCTTTGCTTATGTGTGGTTCATTTCAGTCTTTTACAGCTGGTAATTGTTAGTTGTACATTACTTTTATACCTCATGTACACTTTTCTGCTGGATGGTTAAGACCAAGTTAAGGCCAGACCTGTGTAAATATAAGTAAAATTTTGTTCTCTGACAAGGTCCGCTCAATCTCAGGATTTATCTTGTAGCTCTTCTGTCAGTGTCAACCATCTGGATGAGTCACAGCCATTGCTTGACCAGTTTGCTCTCTCTGAGAGCCTGAGAGATTATTTCTCTCTAGGTGACTCTCCTCAGGTACACTATACGTTGTCAACCACTTTCCTGTGTAGTTCCATGATCTTCTTGTCACAGCAGAGATTCTCTTACATCTTGAGTCTTTACTGACCTTGAGGGGCGAGGGTCAAAATATTGGCTATTCTTTTACCCCATCTATCTCTCCAATTTTTGGTCTGCAAACCTTAGTTGTTAAACATCCAGAAGAAAAGCTTAATGACATTATTCTGTAAAATAATCCTAGAATCTTGTACCAAATCTATCCATACCATAACAAAACCATATATGGGCGTAAAGTAGTAGTTATAATGCCCTTTTCTGTAGCTGATCCCAGGGTTGTAGCTGGTAGTTAGAACTACCTTCTTCTACTACCCATTCTGTGTTCCCTTGGCCCTCAGCAAGTACCTCAGCAGGTCTTGGTTCTTTCCCTGGCGGAATGACCCATACCTTCATTCCTGAAGGCTCTGAACCATTTATCATCCTGCCCATATTAGATTGTTTCAATTTCCCGTTGACTTTAATGACAGGGCATGGCAACATTAGTATGTGCCCCAAAGGATCTCCTGCATGCCATGTGCATTCTTGCTTTCCTGCATTGTGTAATAGCAGCCCGATTTCCCCTGGATAGTCTGGGTCAATCACCCCTGACAATACTGTGATTCCTTTTTTAGCTTGTTTCCTCAGAGGCATAAGGAGTCAAAAGTAACCAGGGGGAAATCTTAGCTTCCAGTTCAATAGTATCATTGTTGTGCTTCCCGGTACAAGCCTTCCCCCCTCTGAGACTAAAATTTCTAGTCCAGCAGAATATGAGGTTGTGGGTTCAGGAAGCAAGAATTTTGCTAATGGATCACTAGGTGTAATGGTGAGTGGTACCATTCCTACTTCCACGCCTTGATTCCTGGACCCATGAATCCTGGCTATGGGAGACACAGTACCATACAGAGGACGCTGATTCAAACTATATACAGCTTTTTGAAATACCTTGCCCCACCCCTGCAAACTATTACTACCTAGCTGGCATTGTAACTGTTTCTTCAAAAGACCATTCCACCTTTCTATCAATCCAGCCGCTTCTGGATGGTAAGGAACATGATAAGACCAATGAATTCCATGAGCACGAGCCCACTGCTCCACTTTTTTGGCTGTAAAATGTGTTCGCTGGTCAGAAGCAATACTGTGTGGAATTCCATGGCGACGGATAAGGCATTCTGTAAGTCCACAAATGGTAGTTTTGGCAGAAGCATTACGTGCAGCAAAGGCAAACCCATATCCAGAATATGTGTCTATACCAGTGAGGACAAAGTGCAGTTCCTTCCATGATGGAAGTGGTCCAATATAAGCAACCTGCCACCACGTTGCAGGCTGATCACCCCGAGGAATGTTGCCATATTGGGGACTCAGCGTTGGTCTCTGCTGCTGGCATATTGGACATTCAGCACTGGCTGTAGCCAGGTCAGCCTTGGTGAATGGAAGTCCATGCTGAGCCCATGCATAGCCTCCATCCCTGCCACCATGGCCACTCTGTTCATGGGCCCACTGAACAATGACAGGGGTAGCTGAAGAAGGAGGTTGGCCACTATCCACAGAACGGGTCATCTTATCCACTTGGTTTTTAAAGTCCTCTTCTGCTGAGGTCACCTTTTGGTGAGCGCTAATATGGTAAACAAATATTTTTATGTCCTTTGCCCATATGGAGAGGTCTATCCACATACCTCTTCTCCAAATATCCTTGTCACCAATTTTCCAATCATGTTCTTTCCAGGTTCCTGACCATCCGGCCAAACCATTGGCTACAGCCCATGAGTCAGTATATAGTCGCACATCTGGCCATTTTTTTCTCCAGGCAAAATGTACTACCAAGTACACTGCCCGAAGTTCTGCGCACTGTGATGATTTTCCTTCACCACTGTCCTTTAATGATGTCCTAGAAATGGTCTGTAAAGCTGCAGCTGTCCACTTGCGGGTGGTGCCTGCATAGCGTGCAGAGCCATCTGTAAGCCAGGCCCTAGTCTTCTCTTCTTCTGATAACTGATTATATGGCACGCCCCACAATGCCATAGGTGCATGCTGGGAAACAGAAGGCACTATGGCAGGCATAGGGGCCATAGGTATCTGGGCAACTTCTTCATGTAATTTATTTGTCCCCTCTGGACCTGCTCTGGCTCTATCACGAATGTACCACTTCCATTTAAAGACAGACTGTTGCTGGGCATGTCCAACCTTATGACTTGATGGATCAGATAATACCCAGGACATGATAGGCAACTCAGGTCTCATGGTCACCTCGCGTCCCATAGTCAAGCGTTCAGTTTCCACCAATGCCCAGTAACAGGCCAACAGCTGTTTCTCAAAGGGAGAGTAATTGTCTGCAGATGATGGCAGAGCCTTGCTCCAAAATCCTAAAGGCCTCCGCTGCGATTCATCTATGGGGGCTTGCCAGAGGCTCCAAATAGCATCCTTATCTACTGATACTTCAAGTACCATGGGATCTGCTGGATCATATGGTCCAAGAGGCAGAGCGGCCTGAACAGCAGCCTGGACCAGTTGCAGGGCTTTTTCCTGTTCCGGGCCCCATTCAAAATTAGCAGCTTTCCGAGTCACTCGGTAAATGGATCGGAGTAAAACACCTAAATGAGGAATATGTTGTCTCCAAAATCCAAATAGGCCTATGAGGCGCTGTGCCTCCTATTTGGTTGTAGGGGGAGCCAGATGCAACAATTTATCCTTCACCTTAGAAGGAATATCTCTACATGCTCCACACCATTGGACTCCTAGAAATTTCACTGAGTTAGAAGGACCTTGAATTTTTGTGGGATTTATCTCCCATCCTCTGGCCCTCAAATGCTGTACTAACAAATCCAAGGTGGTTGCCATCTCCTGCGCAGTAGGTCCAATAAGCATAGCACCATCAATGTAATGGACCAGTGTGATATTTTGAGGAAGAGAAAAATGATCAAGATCCCTACGAACTAAGTTGTGACACAGGGCAGGAGAGTTAATATACCCTTGTGGCAAGACGGTGAAGGTATATTGCTGGCCTTGCCAACTGAAAGCAAATTGCTTCTGGTGGTCCTTTTGGATAGGTATGGAGAAGAAGGCATTTGCCAAATCAACAGCTGCATACCAAGTACCAGGAGATGTGTTAATCTGCTCAAGCAAAGAGACCACAT